>PVHP010040631.1:0-16103 GCA_004024765.1 Zapus hudsonius | reverse complement strand
CCCCTTCCCCATCCCCAGTCAGCTGGATATCCTCCACCGTGGGCCGTCTGTATCAGTCTTTGTGGTATGGGACCATGGATAGCCCAGTCTTCAGCCGGGTTCTCATGACCCAAGTGTGTTGTTACTGAGGGTTGCCAAGTCTCTGATATTCTCCCCCGCCATGGCTCTCACAATCTTTCCGCCCCCTCTTCCGCTCAGTTCCCTGAGTCGTGGTGGGTGAGTATTAAGGACGCTTTAATGTTGTGAGCTTGGGGTTTTTGTGTTGAGAATCGTTGGTTTCTGTCTCACTGGCTTATCCTGTGTTGATTGAATGGCTGTGGCTGTGGGTCCCTTGTTCATCCCATCATTTTCTGCAGGGTTCCCTATGGATCCTCCACAATATGACTGTGGTGGCTCATCTCTTGCCAGGATCTCAGCTTTCTGCCTGCGGTTGGTTGGTAGGGTTATATGGCCACAGCTCTCTCGCTATATCCTGAAAAATACAAACACAATCTCCATTGGAGAGTGAGATCAGTATAGGTTAACAAATATACACTATTCTGGATTACCTAGCTTCTATTTTTAGTAGCCTCCCCGTCAGTCACTCGCATAGTGCATCTTTTCTTGGGAGCCCAAGAGTATGGGATTTGGTGGATATTGCTATGATTCCCCAGTTCCAATCAAGGGTTCCCCCTCACTGAGTGGAATATTTGGCCGAATTAATAGCTGTTGATTGTCTCCCCCAGGCCCAGGCTCCTCCATTGCACAAGTGCTCCTTTCTTGGTTTGCTGTTCTCTTCCAGTAGGAAGTATGGTCAGCCTACTCATGGCCACAGACAGTGTTTCATGCCAGTGGTCTGTTTACGCCAGTTATTGTTGATCAGCTTCCCCTGGCAGCTTGTGTAGTGTCTTTCAGCACTGCACTAACCACTATCTGGGGGCTGGTTACCATTCCAGACCTCCAAGGGTCTCTCGATGTGGTCGATGGCATTCTGTGGTTTCTTCAACAACAGGATCTTGCCTCAGGCCTGGGGAGGGCATTCAAGAGCCTTGACAGAATTCTGTCTTGTTTTTGGAACCTCATGGGTCACTTTGGTCAACAGCTCAGTGAGGGAAGGAACCGGTGGCTGGGACCCGGGGCTGTCAGACTGCTCAATTATTCACAGACTTCCATGAGTCATGGTGAGTTTTAAGACTGCTTTACTGGGTCTGGCATTTTGAGACTTGAATTTCCATGTGCTGTGCTATTCAACGTTGTTTAAAAATATGTGCTGAGCTGAGCTTTTCCCTCACAATTCAAGGAAGAACATTATTCTTCTTTCTTTATTGCTGCAGTCTTCCCCTCTACACTACTACAAATCACTATAATTTGTATCACATCGTTCACTATCTGCACGAAGTATCCTGTAGCAACTTCTAAAATGGCCAGTAATATTTTAAATCACTGTGCTATTTTGGTATAAAATGTAGCTTAGGTAAATATCCATTGTTGTGCATTTTTTCTCCAGAGAACTATTAGTCACATTTGTTGTTTCCTGGTAGCAGTCATATTGTTATGTTGGTCTTTCTTTTTCTTTATTTCATTCTTTTTTATATTGACAAGTCTATGCATGTGTGCAATGTATTTTGATTATTATCCCCTCCCATTATCTTCTTTTGATTACCCTTCCTTTCCCCCTTCCATTCTATCACTCCTTCTTCCTAAATAGTCTTTTAATTTATTTTTTTCTTTGATATTTTTTTTTACTTTGATGTCTTTTTTTGGCTTCTGTTGTCAAAAACTGTATTTTTGTACTGATTATTTACAATATATTTGTACAAAAACATGCATATATTAGTAAACCATAGATTATTACCTATACCAAAAGGTAGCTGATATACACTTGAATACTTTCATTAATCATGATTACATGATTTCTGCAACAAATGTATAGCAGATTGAGGAGATGAAATAATGGCTGTGATTTCATTAGACCAAATGTAAGAGAGGAAGAGCCATCCAGAAATTTCTGACTGAAACATAGGTTTTGATCATATCAGTTTTGATATTTTACCTATTTTCTATGACATCTCAAGTTGTGCTTCAAAATTGCATTATTCTGAAAAAAAAATGCTAGGTGTTTTTCACATCTTGAAACTCTGTTTCCTTTATTAACTATACCAGTTATGGCTGGATCCAGTAAGAGGTACATTGAACAAGTCTTTATTATTGGGGTTTCAGATTATACTATATAGATCTCCCATCAACTCATTAATCATCTCTTACATTATTTAGTTAACATTTTCCCCTAAACACACTCCCTAAACAGATTTTGCTGGCTTAAATGTAAAATATTCCTGTTGTGGTCAGCTTTCTAGTTGCTGCACAGAAAGAACCCAAGCAAAAGCGACTTATGGAGGAATGGGTTTATATGGTTTACAGACTCAAGGGGAGACTCCATTCTGGCAGGGAAAATGTTGGCATGAGCAGAGGGTGGACATCACCTCTGCCACAGCACTGCAAACAGCGGCAGGAAGGTGTGCCAAACACTGGCAAGGGGGAACTGGCTTATAACCCCAAAAGCCCGCCCCCAACAACACAGCTCTTAGCAAGTTTGTAATTCCCGAACTGCCATCAGCTGAGGATCGATCACTGAGAACACATTCATTTGTTTGTGGGGGACACCTGGATCAAACCATGACAGTTCCCCATAGCCTTAAACCACATACTTAATCCTCAGTTTATGGAGTCTTTGGGAGGTGGGGCCTTACTGAAGGAGGTGTAACATTTGGGGTGAGCCCTGAGGCATCATATCGCAGCCCAGCCCTGCTTGCTATACTTAACTCACTCTCCTTCCTCCCTACTGACAATGGAATATGATGCCTCCTAGGTTGTTTGTTATTCTATGCTTTTGCTGCCATGACGAAACTTCCCCTCAAAGCTGTAAGCTGCTTCTGGTTGTGTGTTTTGTCCATGCAACAAGAAGGTAGTTACACATAATAAGGAAACTAGTGTTCAAAACACAATCTCAAGATCAGAGCAACAATATTGCTCAAAATAGTATCTTCATATCAACACCAGTAATTTACTTCCCAGTTCCCCGTAAAATAATCATAAAACACTTTAAATAAAAAATTGTATAATACAGAATCTAACATAATAGCCAAAATGTGAGCAAATCTTAAAGAATAAGATAAATAAGATTCTCCCTGATGGATATTAAACGATGTCATTCCCACAACTCCCTACCATCACCACCCTAAAGGGAGTATTGAACCATAACTTGCAGCAACTCAGAATGTCCTCTTTTCTATAAACATGCTCTTGGTGGAGCAAGACAAGTTAAAATGAGGTCATTAAGGTGAACCCAATCAAATATGACTGGTGTCATAAAAATGAGAAATTTGGGCAAAAACATTCATGGAAGGAAGACAATGTAAAAATATGCAGGAAGACAGTGACTGTAGGACTGGAATGTTGTATCAACGAATCAAAGTGTGCCCAGAATTGTCAGCAAAAATCCAAAACCTAGAAGACATTGCAAAGGATCCTTCCCTACACCATTCAGAGGGAGCATGACCTTGATTTCACACATCTAGCCTCCAGAAAATGAAATAGTGTTATTGTTTTAAACCACCTCTTCTTTGTCATTGTCTTTTCCACAGCTGGAGGAAACTAATATACCTGTATGTTTCAGTTCATAATTCATAATATAGTCTTATGCAAGCTCTTTTTTTTTAATTTAATATTTATTGTCCATAATGAGTTACATAATTTGGTGGGCAAACCATGCGTTGTTATCCCGACTTCCCCAATTCCCCCCCTCCCCATCCCTGATCAGTTGTATATCCTCCTTCGTGGGCTGTCTGTATTAGTCCTTGTGGCAAGGTATCCTGTATATCTTAGTACTCATCCTGGTCTTCCTGGCCCAAGTCAGTTGTTACTGATGGGTGCTACGCCTCTGGACCGTCTCCCCCACCACGGCTCTCACAATCTTTCCGCCCCCTCTTCCGCTCAGTTCCCTGAGTCGTGGTGGGTGAGTAAAAAGGCTGCTTTAATTTTTTAAATCTATTCTCCAGCAGGTTGGTATACAAACTGCTACAAACCTGTATGTAACCTGAGCCCATCCCTTACCTTGAAAATTCCTGCAGATTTCCCTTATAACATTGGGTCTCTATCTCTCTCTGTGTGTGTCTCTCTCTCTGCTCTTTTGTCTCTTCTCCTTTCTTCCTCCCTCCAAACTCCTCTCTTCTGCTCGCCTCCCCTTCGTTCCCCTCCCCTCCTCTCCCTCTCTCCCCAACATTAAGTTGGTTCTCACTCTCCACTAAGCCCCATTCACAAGAGGCTCAATTGTGGATTTTTTCCAGCTCTTCTGTCCTTATTCATACTAGTAAGTACATGTCCCATGATGGCTATTCAGAGATTCTGTGCTATACTGACCTATATATCACCTAACCTGCACTTAGATCACAAAAGAGTATCATGAGAAGATATATAGTTCCCAACATAGTTGTTTTAGATATTTTAACTTGGACTGGAAAGTACCAACACAGGTAGAAAGATGATGGCTCAGTGATTAAAGGGGTATGATTGCAATGCATGATAGCATGAGTTCGATTCCCCAGTCCCCATGTAAAGTCAGATGCATAAAGTGATGTATGTAATATTTTAAAGCACCAAAACTTTTTAAAATAAGTTTTCACTATTTTTGATAAAAACCTGTTCAAATGAAAATTTTAAATTGCAGAATATTTTTGGCTTACTGCCTCAGGATCATTAAAAATACCAATTATTACACTACATTGATGTAATAGTGTTTTATGTTGGATATTGTTGTGAGACACTCCAGAGACATTGCCTCCCTCAGCAACAACACACCAAGAGTGGGGGGGAACCTGGTTACTTGTTGTGCTACTTATTACTCATTACGCCAGGGACTGATCCAGTATGCCCACGAGTAGGGTCCCCAGTGGGTTGGGGACTGGGTGGAAGGAAGTGGGATACCATCATAAGATTCGTTCATACAATGTATGCAATTATGGATAATAAAGACAAAAAATAGTGTTTTATGAAGTCATTTAGCTGTATGATGCTGCCACAATCTAAGGATTTGATCTTTAATTTGGGAAATTTCTGATGTTAGTATTTTTAAAATTTTTGGTCAATGATTTCTGGTATCTTTGAATATGAAAACCTTTCTCTAATTCATTCATTACCACTATGCAAGGCTACCTGGACACACTGACTTATTAGCATTAATTGTGAACCTCCAGACACACAGACAGAATCCTCTTTCCAGGGAGGTCCTTGTGCCCTCAAAACTGAGTTAAGCTCAGGTACAGAGACATCAGCCTTTCCAAGGTCATGCCCATCCTCGGGGTTTTTGTGAATACTGGCTGTTTCATATGTATACTATGGATATATATATATATATATATATATATATGTATTACATATATGTCATATATGACATCACACACATCATTTTAATTGGTTCATTGCTTATTTTGATGACTGATTGAGAAAAGACTTAAATATCTAAAAATCCCACCAGCTGGCAATTTTGTTAGCTATTTGACTTTGTGCAAGTGTTTCTTAATCAACTTAGCTGATTAAAATAATTTTCTACTATACGTTTTTCAACTGGTAACAAGAGTTACAGGAGTTATTTCTAACTAAGTATACTTATTTCTGGAACATCTAAAATGAATTATAGCATTGTGACAATGGCTCGGTGGTTAAAGTCACATGCTTGTAAAGCCTGCAAGCATGGATTCAATTCCCCAACAACAAAAATAAAAAGTATATTTCAGCACAGATTTTTTTATACACCAACAATAACATTTTTCTTAAATTATTAAGTGCTCAACACAAGAAGTCACTCTTTTATTTTTAATATTTTTATTTAATTTTTTGAGAGAAAGTATAAGAGGGCCAGATCCTATGTAAACAAACTCCATATACTTGCACCAATTTGTGCATCTGGCTTATGTGAGTACTAGAGAATTGAAGCTGGCTGTAAGGCTTTACAACAAAGTGCTTTTAACCTCTGAGCCATCTCTCCAGCACCAGTCACTTGCTTTTTAAGGTTCTACATAAAACTATATGTAAGTAGGTCTTAAAGTTCCTTGGGCATGATGATGATGGATATAAGCATTTTGGGAGAGCTACATAATAAGGAGGAAATATGTAGTATAGTATTAACATCAGTTATTGCTAATAATATTGGAGGGGTATATGAATCATTAAATACCATAAGCAAATCCCCAAATTTATACTTATATATCAAATTATACTTATCCAGTCTAAAACAAACCTGAGTCCCAAATTTAGAATACCATATGTATTTTTAACTTTTAAAGGCAAGGGCTCTAGGGAAAATGTTATAAAATTCTTCAAAGAAAAAAAACTCCAATAATGCCTTGACAAGATATTGAAAAAACTGTCAAGCTGAGCATTGACTGATGATGACCCTAGTTGAGACGTCTTTTCTTAGCTCTATTTTCAAAAGCATCAAAGTCATTCTTGAGTCTTCTGGTAAATGGTCAAATCTGTCTGGAGTTGCTGTAACTTTCCAGCTATATCTGTCTATGCATGAAAACTTTAAAAGCAAAAAGCTATCAATAAACTCCAGCCTTTGAATTTGAGTTATCATCAAAGAGAAGTCATAATTTCTTTCTTTTCTAAAAACATTCATGATTTTAGTAAGTTGCCTGCATTGTACTCACTGCAATGGGATTAAAATTCAGAATGAGTTGAAAAAATCCTCCCTCATATGCGGATCCTAGCTTCGAATTGCTAGATTTGTATAGGTCATAATGAGGCATCTGTAGATGCTAAGAAAAGGGCCATGGGTGAGAGAGAAGCCATGCAGGGGTATAGCAGAGCACATGGGGCATGAAAGTAGAGTGGGGGGGGTAAGAATGAAAGGAGGAATGAGGGGTGGGAATGGTGGGCAGATGATCCAAAACTAAGGACATGTGAATAAACCATATAGAACCCTACTATTTGATAAGCTAAAATAAAATATAATTTCATTTCTTTAAAAAAGCTTTTAAACAGTTCCCCTACATGGGTACATAAAGCTGTTCCCAGAAGCCATAGGGTAATAATTAAAGCATTTCAGTGTGCTGGATGAGATACCTCCCAATTAGTTGGTTAGGGAGGCTACAGAGACCTCTAAAACAATATTAGCTATTTCCATTGCTATTGGTTAACCATCAAATCTAGATGGTGGTAGAAACTAGGAGGTGAGGCCTAGTTGAAGGAGGTAGGTCATAGGAACATGCCTTGAAAAATATATTGCATTCATGGCCTCTGCCCCTTCCTCAGCCACTGTTAGGTGAGTGTCTCTACCACATACTGACCATCATGATGTCCCACCTGATTTCAGGCCCAGAGCAATGGAACGAGCTGGTTTTGGGCTAAATCCTATAAAACCATGAACACATCTGTCCACCCTGTAAATAGTTTGTCAGATATTTATTCACAGGAATAAAATCCCACCCAATGCAGGAAATTGGTACCAAGAATTAAGTCATTGCTGTGATTCTTCCTGATAAAATGATTGAAAACTAATTCCATATCTTCTTCAAAGGATTGACGAAGCAAACTAAAATAGTACCTGGAATGTTATCTACCAAGTTTACTCAGTGGTTATGGTGGGATCTCAAGATACCAGAAATCTCAAAGGAATGAGGACAGTAAACATTAAGCTCATGGGGTTTTACATGTGAACAATAACTCTTTGGGGAATATACCAGAGGCCATTGTATTACATTGTGACAAGAACTTGTCTATGTTTACATGACCTTAGTTTTGATAGGAATCAGAGTTTAAAAGTAATGGATGGGAGCTGGGGTTGTTTTGTTGGCTAAAGTGATGCTTACTAAGCCTGCTGGCCCAGGTTCAATTCCCTGGCATCCATATAAAGTGATGCAAGCGTCTGATGTTCTTTTGTAACTGCAAGAGACCCTGTTGCATTCTCATTCTCTCTCTCTCTCTCTCTCTCTCTCTCTCTCTCTCTCTCTCTCTCTCACACACACACACACACACACACACACACACACCTGCAGAAATAAATATTAAAAATAAAAGTAATGGGGCTAGAAAATGGCTCAACATTTAAGGCCTTTGCCTGCAAAGCCAAATGACCCAGGTTCAATTCCCTAGTACCCACATGAAGCTAGATGCACAGAGGCACAAGCATCTGGACTTTGTTTGCAGTGGCTGGAGGTCCTGGTGCACCCATTCTCTCTCTGTCTCTCTTCTCTATTTCTCTCTCTCTTCTTGCAAATGAATAAAAATATGTTTAAAAATAAAAATAAAGGCTGGAGAGATAGAGCAGTGGTTAAGGCACTTGCCTCCAGTGCCTAAGGCCCCGGCTTCAATTCCCCTCTACCCACATAAGCCAGACCAACAAGGTGGTAGCCCTGGTGAGTTCTCTCTCTCTCTCTCTCTCTCTCTCTCTCTCTCTGTCTCTCCCTCTCTCTCTCTATCTATATATCCTTGAAAATGAATGAATAAAATATTTAAAAATAAATAAATAAAAAAAGTAATGGACAATCCAGGAATGATAAAATATACCTGTAATCACAGCACTTGGAAGGCCCAGTTAGGATGATCATGAGTGGGAGACTGTAAATTTAATGCCAGCAAGAGACTGTATGAGATAAAAAAGATAAAAAAAAGAACAAGGTGACAGATTAATCCATAGACTTAACTGGGAACAGAAATTTCAAACTGTTTGCATAAGTATTATTGAGTACTTTTGATTTTGTTAATAGTGAGAAACACAAAGAATGACATGCATTTTGGGAAGAAAAGAAGTATGTTTAAATTTGCACTCGAGGTGTGTATGATGGTTAATCTCAATTGTCGACTTGACCAATTAGATTTAGAAACATTTTTGTCACATCTGCTGGAGACCAGGAAACATTAAAGAGGGAGTGGCAAATAATTGTTGATCTCATGGCTAGCCAGAGAGCCTTCTCTGGGGGAGATGGCAGTTGACACCAAGGAGACTCAAAGTTCATCAAAGATGATAAAAATAGGCTGTAAGTGCTCAATATTGTAACAAGCCCTTCAAGGCAAAGGGCATATTGGTGGAAGAGTCAGAAAATGGAAGAGCCAAAGTGGGAAGGCATACTGTGAGGCATTGTCCTTCCCCAGCAACTAACTGGTGCATTCATGACCCCACAATGATTAGGGATCCCCCCTAAGGAGGAGGAGGGAATGAGGGGACAGAAGAGGATTACTCAATGGGAATATGACCAACTTGCAGTATGTTCATATACTAAAGTTCCCAATGAAAATTATTTTTTATAAAGAAGCCATGTGTTTTGCACTTGGAAAGTGAATGAATCTGTTACCCTCATTTATTATAGTGTCTCATTTGAAAGACTTTCCCTTGAGAGAACCCCCAAGGCAATGTTTTTGCATGGGGCTGCTAAGAAACTTTCCCCTAGAACATTTCCCCAAGAATTGTATGGTCATGCTCAGACAATCTAGAGAACTCAGAGTCCCTGGAAGCCATGGACTAAAGCACGCCAAAGTCTACTTCAGGTAGCAATAAATCTTGATGTCATCTACATGATGCTGATTTTGCAGGAGACACACAATGCAAAGGTTATAGAGTCATGACGGCTTCCACTGAGGCTTCAGAGGAAAACCTAGAAAACAAGACACTATGTAGCAAAGTAGGCAAACCCTCAGAAAGCAATGTGTGAAGCTGAAGAGGTAATGGAGAATCCAGGAAATTGAGATACAAGGCATCTATACCAAGAAAAGCTGTAGGCAGTGAGATGAACCAGCCAGGAGAGGGGACATGTGCACTGCAATTGGCAAGGTACATAGGGACAGGACTGTTCAAGCCTTTAGGATTTAGCATCACCCTACCACAGATGGATGATGGACATAGAGCTCCATGGATGATGGACATAGAGCTGCGGAATTTAATTTTTGACCTGCTGAGTTTCTGACTTTGGTCCAACTATTTCTTATTATATTTTTTCTGGTTTTAGAATGGGAATATATAGACTGTCCCACCACTGTATGTTGAGAATATATATAGTTTTTAAATTTTATTTTATATGGGTTCACAACTTAGAGTTTGCCTTGAGTCTCAGAGTTGACTTTGAACTTGAAGTTCTGAGCAATAATTGAACTTTTAAGACGATGGGAACGCTTGCTGATAGATTAAATGCATTTTGCCTTATAAAATAGATCAGACCCATTGGAGATCAGCAGCGGAGAACTTTGACTTGATCTAAAGTATCCTCGAAAAGGTCCATGCAAGTATTTGTCATGTCAAGTATAATGAAATTATCTGCACAGATGCATCTAAATATAGGGAAACAAATTAACTTCTGAATCATATTAATGCAACTGAATAAAACATTTGTCTTTCCCATGAATAATACTTCTTCCTGCTAATATTTTTGCATTCTAAAAATTAATGTCGAGCCAGGTATGGTGGCCCACACCTTTAGTCCCAGCACTTGGTAGGCTGATGTAGAAGGATAGTTGTAAATTCAAGGCCAACTTGAGACTACATAGTGAATTCCAGGTTAGCCTGGGATAGAGCAAAACCTTATCTTGATAGAAAGCAAAAAAAATTAAGTTTTATGCCTTTTGCACAGCATAATGATAAAAATAAAAGTGTGATTGGGCATTTAAGAAGCCATTACCTCCACCCCCTAAACACATTAGTGTGTTGTTATGCTTACAGTTATAATTGTTCTGAAGGTGATCTGAAACTTTAAGCAAAGCACTGAAATGTTTTACCAGGGAAAAGGTAATGATAAATCTGAGTCTTTTCACTAGTTAGACTATGGTATGGTATCAACTGCAATGTTTCTACTATGCATATGTTTTCTCTTATAGAAATACAATGGTTTAACTATATAAAGACTTTTAATTAAAAAATTCTTTACCATGTATCAAATTAGTATATTTTTGCATTGCATTGCATTAGAATAATAGACATAAGGCAATTCAGAAAATAAATGTGACTTCTAAGATAAAAATAGAGAAAGAATGTGGAATATTTAGTAACATTTCCATATAGAACAAGGCAAGAGGCTGGATGCCTGTGATGGGACATGGTTACAAAACTCAACTGGAGCATAAATTAGAACAAATTATTCATTACTTGTGATGGTGAATCTTAGTCATCAACTTGATTGGCTCTCAAACCACTTAGGAAACAAATCCATGGCTATGAGTGAGTTTCTAGGTCCGGTTATTTGGGGTGGAAAGACCTACTCTAAATTGGGTGTCACAATTTCAGGCCTGGGGTCCCATATTGAATCAAAAGAGGAGTGATCTGAGCCTCAGCAGTCATCTTTCTCCTATCTGATGTGCACACAGTGAGCCTCTAGTTTCTGCAGCCATGGCTTCCCCACCATGATGGACTAGGTCTTTGAATTGTGAGTCAGATTAAGCCTTTCCTGCCTGCTGGATTTTGTCAGGAGTTTGTCACAGCCATGAGAAAAATAACTGATACATTACTGACACCAGGCAGAATAAAACCCAAATGATGCCTAGAGAAAAAGACTAGTATTAAAGTCAAAATAGCAGGCTTACTGCTACCCAAAGAAACAAGCCAAGTTCAAAAAGGACCACAATAAAATGTAGAACATCAACTTGCTGACTGGAAGAATATCTGCTCTGAAATAATGAGGGTGCACTATAACTCTTAAGATGCTCCAACCTAACTAAACTGATCTATTATTTCTTTGAGAATAATTTCTAATCCATTCCAGGCAGGTAGGAGCATATCATACTGCCTAAAATCTTTGAAAACATACCCGATTCCTTGATATATCCTCAGCCAATAAAATAATACTTAGTATATAGGCACTTAGTAAATATTTTTATTGAATTCATGGATAGATTAGGCACATCTGTATCTTCATATGTTCAAAATTGTCAATGGGCCTTTAGTAAATAACACATAAATACTGTTTTATATTTATATAGCACTTTATGGTTTATAAAAAAAAAACTTCCACACTATCCTACTTGATCATCACAGCCATATTCAAGTAAATGTTAATTATAAATGACATTCAATTGATGTAACTTCCTCTACAAATCACATATCATCAACCCAGCATTAAAAAAGTCAAAAACAACACAAAGGTCAAGAAAAACTGGATATTGCTCCAATGAAAAATAAAAGTGATATATATGTATATATATATATAATTTCAAAATATACACTATGGATATTTTTAAAAAACAATAGAAAGGATGTGAATTTAATTTATATAAAAATTAGATGTGAAGATAATATATGTGTAATAAATTGAATGTATTCACAACTTGTACAGACCCAGATTCCTTGTTTGAAGCTGGTGTGGCTATATTGGGAACAAGGAGATAAGTAAAGTTAAATCAGGTCATAAGTATACAGCCCTAATCTGGCAGGATTCATGTCTTCCTAAGAATAGACACAGGGACCTTGGCCTCCTCTGCTCCCTCACCCATCTACAAGATGGAGAAACAGAGAACATCTTCATTAGAAGCAGACCCTGCTGGACGTTCATCTTGTATTTCCAGCCTCTGGACAGTGAGGAAATAAATTGCAGTTTAACTATCACTTCTTAAACTGTGGGTCAAGATCCCATATGGCATCATTTAATTGAATGGAGGGTCACAAAAATTTGATACCAGGAAAAGGTTTCTGAGTGTACAGTGATCAAAAATTGATTCCAAACAAGATACATAATGAGCACATGTTTCTGTCAATACTCACTTGTCTTGCTTTGCATGACTTCACTATAACCTTGGTTCTGAACACACAACATACACACTTTGTTCTGTGACTTCTGTCAAACTATGCAGCACCAAAAATGCTATTTGAACAATTCAGCTCAGGTTTGAGACTATGATATGGTATCAACTGCAATGTTTCTACTATGCATACATTTTCTCTTATAGAAATACAATCATTTAACTATATATACTTTTAATAAAAAATTCTTCACCATGTATCAAATTAGTATATTTTTTCATTGCATTGCCTTAGAATAATAGACATAAGGCAATTCAGAAAATAAATGTGCTTTCTCAGATAAAAATAGAGAGTGTGGTATATTTATTAATATTTCCATTGTCAGATTAAGTAAAGTTATGAGGTTCTTCAGGGAACCTGAAGAAATTCCAATGTCTATTTATATTAGGAGATTTGTTTATACTGCACAAATGTTTTCATTGTTCTTGTATAACATAACCAAGAGAATTCCTCAACTTGAACTCACCATTCAGCTATGTGGATTAATAACAGTGAGAATGAGGAAACCCTTAAAAACCACTGTTGCTCCAACATTTCCATATAAGTTCTACACTTTAATCTACCCATTCATTAAAACTACTTGTTACTATAAACATTTGCTAATGTAGTATTACTGATATGCATATTACTTATAAAACACACTTTATGATTAATTTACTATGTTTTCTTGCCTTTGTTTCTTTCTTTTGAAAAATATCATCCTTCTTTCAAAACCAAACTGAAATATCACCTCTCTGCTTTAATATGCTTATTTTTCTTATTCTCAGAACTATAGATTCTCCTACCAATAAGTCCCATTACATTGGTCAAAACCCCAACTCAAAGATTTTTTTTAATTCATTCTGCATATTTATACTCCCAATACTATGATTTCTTCTTGGGTCAAATACCTTGTCACCATCATCTATTGTGTACTTAACCTTGTGGCTGCAGTGAAGTATATAATGTCTGGTGCCTATTAAGTACTCAATAAATGTCTCCTAAATGATTGAGTGTTAGGAAGTAGGTGTAAAATTATTCAGCTGTTTTAAACTATATGTAATCTTTCCTTCTATTTATCAGTAGACAAAAAATAAATAGAATAGTATCTTTGTAAGAAATACTTTAGACTGAATATTTTGCATGGAAACGTATTTGTTCATTCATTTGTGTAAAACAACAAATATATTCTCAATAGTGTTATTAACAGAAATGCATCCTAATTTAAAGAAAAGTAACTTATGAAAAATGTGTTGGGAGCTCACAGAATTGGAAAGATCTCCTGGGAAGAAGGTAGATGTCAAGGAGATACAGAAGAACAGGAGGCAGACACCAAACAGTGAGTAGGTCTTGAGCATAAAAGCTATAAATATTATGGGTAATCATGAATATTTTTCCCATTAATGCATTATTAGTGCATATTTTCTCCTTGCGCAGGGGCCTAATCTTCTCTGTATCATTCCAATTTTAGTATATGTGCTGCCAAAGCGAGCACTATTAGTGCATATTTTAAAGATTACCAGACAATCACTCGACCTGAATTAGGTCCATGGGTCCATTGCCTATCAACAAAAGGGGGTTTCCCATCACTTCAATGAAAGGGAAGTTCCCAAAACTTCAATGAAAGAGGGCTTGAATCATTTCTGCTGCTCCATTGAGAAGTCATGGTCACTGTTGCCTCCCACCAAAAATCAAAACTTCCCATGGAGAGACCTAAGTTCACAACGCAAAAGGAAAGAAAACTTACATTATCCAAACCAGCATTTATGAATACCTTCTACACATATGTGTTATGTAAAAAGATATCTTCAGTAAATTATATAGGTATCTGTTGTTTCTTCTGTGGATGCTGGCTGTGGTGGCTGCCCTGCACTGGTGGCTGGTCTACAGCCAAGTTAGGAGGGAGTCAGCAGACCCACCACTCATCTGCAGAGCTGGGTGGGCAGAACAAGGGCTGGCGAGAGAAAAACTCTTGGGATACAACCGCTGTGGGTAGAATGGGCAGATTTTTTATTGTATGTGGAAGGGTCATAGATATAGGAGGTCAGGGGAAAATTAGAGGCAGGGGAATCAGCAAGAGGATTGGTTTGGAAAGGGTGGTCTGTGGGCACCTCTCAAGTAGATAGGCAGGGGCCAGTAACCTGGGAATGCCTAATTTGCATAAGTTGAGGGGCTTGCTCAGCCCTGAGTACATGACTCTAGACAAGAACTTGATGGTGGCAACTATGGAGGAACTGTCACCAGGAACTGTCTCCTATTATCCAGCACTGCTGGGGTGAGAACACAGGGTTCATTTGTGATTTGCCAGGAGGGCCAGAGGTTTAGGATCAAGGTGGCGAAGCTCCTTCTGGGTCTCAGTGCAGAGACTTTTTACTGGGGCTTCAGCCTGTCTCAACTTCCCTTAACCCCATATCCTCCATGCCTTTTAGCAAGGTCCCATATCTCCCCCTTTGTTTTCATAATGGAGCAGTGACATACTTTATTAAGAATATTTGCTGATTGATAAGCTGGATGATGCAGGGGGCTATGTGCACAGCGGGGTCCCTATAGCAAGGAGGGAGTCAAGAAGTGGGAGGAGGCAGAAAATTAAAGGAATGGAGAGCTAAGAGGTAGGGGCATAGGAAACATATAACACTTATTGACACAAAAATAACATCTTTCCCCAAGTCCATATCCCCAGGTTCAGCAATGATAAGATTCAGTGTCCTCTGGTTTTGGAACACTGTTTCAGCAAGGGAAGTCAATCGTCTCTGGAGAGATTTAAGCTGCTGGTGGCTGTCATGTCTGAAGTCTCCTGGGAGGCAGTGGGACTGGGCGAGGGCAGCTCCTGAGATTCCAGAGCCCCTATAGGGAGAAATACACCAACCAGGACACCAACCAGGATGAATGAAAATTTTTTTACTAGTAAGGGCTGAGCCAGAAGACTGCTTTATTTTCTGTATGGAGATACAGAATCCTGTGGAATAATTATAGCTGGAGAGCAGTAAGTGGGGGTGGGGACATTTATGTAGGCCACAGTTATCATTCCCCACCAGGAGGGGCCCTGGTGAGAGCAGGGGAGATTAGTCTGGTAGCCGCTACTCTGTTAAAATGAAGCAGAACAAAAACAACAATTGAAATAGAGAGAGTGAGGCTTGAGGTGGTGTCATGGTTTGATCCAGGTGTCCCCCACAAACAAATGAATGTGTTCTAATAGATTGGTCCTCAGCTGATGGCAGTTTGGGTTTTACAACCTCGATGAAGCTGTGTTGTCAGGGGCAGGCTTATGGGGTTATAAGCCAGCTTCCCCTTGCCAGAGTTTGGCACACCTTCCTGCCGCTGTTTGCAGTGCTGTGGCAGAGGTGATGTCCAGCCCTCTGCTCATGCC
>PVHP010040630.1:0-15772 GCA_004024765.1 Zapus hudsonius | reverse complement strand
GGCCTATCCTGTGTTGATTGAATGACTGTGGTTATAGGTCCCTTGTTCATCTGTCATTGTCTGCTGGGTTCCCTATGGATCCTCCCTGATATGACTGTGGTGGCTCCTCTCTTGCCAGGATCTCATCCATCGGCCTACAGTTGGTTGGTAGGGTTAGATGGGCCACAGCTCTCTCGTTGCATCCTGAAAAACACAAACAGATTTTAAAAAATTAAAAAGTAGCCAGAATTAAATGCAAAGAATTTTTTTTAATTTTTAATTTATTTTTTTAGTGTCTGTATGCAGGTACTCCCATGCCACACGTGTATGTTGAGGGCACAGGGCAACTTCCCAGGGTTGGCTCTGATCTTCCACCTCAAAGTTCCCACTCTCATGGCTCACTGTGATGTGTTCCCCAGGCTAGCTGGCCTACCAGCCTTGGGGAGATTCTCCCTTCTTTGCTTCCAAGTTCGCTGTTAGAAACTTCTGGCATTTACACAGGATCGGGTATTCTGAATTCAGGTACACAGGCTTGTATGTCAAGTGCTTTATTCACGAAGCCCTAGCCCAAAGGTTAATTTTTAAAGAAGAAATATTGGTTTGATGTCATCTGTAAACCCACTGAAATAATAATAGAAACATTAAAGAATGACCTATCCAAAATCTTCAAGTGTTGGAAACAAGCATATGGGAAATATAGTCGGGGGGGGGGGTGAAATGAGTGGAGTAAGAACACTGTTGTAGGACTGGAGAGATGGCTCAGTGGTTAAGGCACTTGCCTCCAGTGCCTAAGGCCCCAGGTTCAATTCCCCAGTACCCACATAAGCCAGACCCATAAGGTGGTGGCCCTGGTGCTCTCTCTCTCTCTCTCTCTCTCTCTCTCTCTCTCTCTCTCTCTCTCTCTCTCTCTCCTTGAAAATGAATAAATAAAATATTTTTTAAAAGAACATTGTTGTAGTCACCTTCTCGTTGCTGGGACAAAGCACCCAACCAAAAGCAGCTGATGGAAGCAAAGGGATTATTTCAGTTTATGGTCTTGAGAAGAAATTCCATCATGGCAGGAAAGCACAGCAGAGCAGAAGCTGCGTGTCACTTCTTGCCACAGCAGCTGAGGGGAAGCAGCAAGAAATGAGCTAGCCCTGGCCTGATAAACCTCAAGGTCCACCCCTAGAGACACGCCTCCTCCATCCAAGCTCTAGCTCCCAACTTGCCATCAACTGAGGGTTGAGGATGAGGTTGAATCACAAACCCATGAGGCTATGCGGGACATTTCACACTCAAATTAACAAAGTGAGTGTGTGTGTGTGTGTGTGTGTGTGTGTGTGTGTGTGTGTGTGTGTGTGTGTGTAAAGGCGATAATGGCATAATCTTTGTGGAGAACATTAAATCAAATAAAATATTACCTTTAGAATGTGGAAGATGGGACTGAAGAGAAAGCTGTCAAAGAACCACTGTTTTTTGGTTTTTCATTCTGTTTTGTTTTTCATCATGTACCTAATATTGTCTGTTGGGTTTTTTTGACTATGTACAAGTTTGATTTTGATAAAATTCTATTAAAAATAAATGGCAAGGGAAGAGAGTGTGTGAGGTGAATTTGTTTGTGACAGGCTGAACAGAGAGAGTATGAATTTACCAAGGACAAGAATAAAATTGCTTCTCAGTGTAAAAAGTCGCCTTGAGATCCAAAACCACCGTTGTAAAGACCAGCCAGGAGGGTTACATATTTGCCAACTGCATTGCTTCAAGCACAGACACAGGTGTTAAGCAAACAGAGAGCTGGATGTGGTTGGGCCAAGCGAATATGATGAAGTGAGAAGAAGGAAAGGGCAAACGCAAGGATTATAATAATTGTGTGAGGAATTTTAAGTAGGTGCTGAGGAAGGAATCAAGACAGCCCCAGGATGAGGGGCAGGGAAAACACTGTAGGGCCAATAGATTGGACGTCTTGGTGGGGTAAAAGGATTCTTGGACTACGAGATGAGTGAAACAGAAAAAGCAATGGTATTGGTCAGGGAGAGAGGCCAGGGTGCGGCTGACATCCTGGAAGAGTTGTTATTGGTGCCACCAAAGCCGCAGATGTGACTAGAAAAGCCTGGGGTAAAATCATAACGGGAGTCCAAGCAAGCGAGGGGACAGGACTCACTGGGGAAATAAAAATGGCAAGGAATACGGAGGGAGAAACTTCAGGGTCAGTTATTGACATGCTCAGTATGGGTAAGGTACCATTGTCACGATCCAAGTCTGAGACCTTTAGGCTCCTGAGTTTAGGGGTTCAGGGTAGCAACTGTCTCACCCAGTCTGCCATCTCCTCGGTATACTTCCTGGGGGTAGGGCAGTGTGTAACTTACAAAACCTTGCAGGTGATAGCAGTAGCTTTGGTTCAGAGGTTCTTCTAGGCTTCTAATGATCAAAATACTGAAGTTCTGGGCTGGAGAGATGGTTCAAGCAAAGCAGAAGGACCCAAGTTTGATTCCCCAGTACCCACATAAAGAAAGTCAGATGCACAGGGTGGCACGTGCATCTGGAGTTCCTTTGCAGTGGTCAGAGGCCCTGGCACACCCATTCTCCATTCTCTCTCTCTCTCTCTCTCTCTCTCTCTCTCTCTCTCTCTCTCTCTCTCTCTCTCTCTCTCTCTCTCAAATAAAAAACTATTTTTTTAAAATTTTAAAATCCTAATGTTCTGAGTAAGAGTTCATTTCAATAGACGTGTATCCACTCCTTCCTGTACTCAAACTAGCTCAGACCCCCCCATATGCAGATCCTCTAGGGGTACACAAGCAGCACTGTTGTCCAGACCCATCTGGACTCAGCTTGTCCCTTCACCCCTCATTCTTTGCTCCTCTTTGGAGTCTGTGGTGCAGTAAATTCCTCCCAATTGAAACACACCTTCCTGAAGGGAGACAAGTCAAGAAGTCATGGAGACCTGAAACTTTAAAGGTCATACAACCGGGCTGGGGAGATGGCTCCGAGGTTAAAAGCACTTGCTTGCAAAGCCTGCTGGCCAGGGTTCAATCCCCCAGTGTCATGTAAAGCCACCTGCACAAAGTGGGACCAGTCAGTGAAGCCAATCAGGAGAGCCAAGAGGCCCTGGCAGGCCGGTTCTCTTTCTTTCTGTTTCTCTCTCTTCTTGAATATAAGTTAAAATAGCCATTACGCTCTTTTTAAATTCTGTTGACAGCTTTTATTCATGCACATAATGTCTCTTGATCATAATTGCCTTCCATTCTTTTGATGAAAAAATAAGAACGATACGGTTACAAAAATAAAGAATAGTCTTCCATTAACCCTTTAAAGACTACATTGCCGATGAGCTTTCATTCAGGCTTCCTATGTGTTTGGAATTAATGACTTTGTCTTCTAAAGCAAGGAATTTCTTGCTCTAATCCCCTGACTTTGTTCAAAGTAATGAAAAAAAAAATCAAACCCAATGCAAACCTTACCATCAATTATCACAAAATCTTGCAACCGTGTTATAATTAGCTGGGAAATTTATACAGCCTAAAAATAAAATTTGAGTCATTATGTTAATACTGAATTTATAGATAATTTTTACGATAGTTGTTTCAAAGGTATTCTGAATTATTTTTCCTCAAAGGATTTAGATTTAACCAATTAATGTACCAATTAATAACCAATTAATTAGTAACCAATTAGTAACCAATTAATGTAAAATCTTTTGGGCTGGAGAGATGGCTCAGTGGGCAAGGGTGCTTGGTACACAAGCATGAGGGTGGGAGCAGGCCTGGGTTTAATTCCTCAGCACCCATGTGAACAGCTAAACCTGGCCACACATGGCTGTAAGAAGACCCCAGAATCTTGGGGCTCACTGCTCAGCCAATCTGACTGAAAATGGGGGCTCCCGGTTCAGTGAGAGACTCTGTCTCAAGGAAACAAGCGGATGAGCAAAAGGAGAAGACACTTGACATTCTCCTCTGGTCTCCACCTGTATGCACATGGGGAAAATATAAGTAGATAAATTGATTTTTAAAAATCATTCAATCTGGTTACTTGGTGATGTCACTGAACCATTGTATTAATCAACCCTGAAGTTGGCCAACCCTCAGGCATTTTGTTATGTGACAATCCTGATACAAATCCCATATACTTGTGTTCATTTCTCAAGCTGAATTGGATTGTGGACGCTGAGATATATGGTGAAAGTGACTATTAATTTTTAAAACAAATGAATATTTCATTGATGTTTGACTTTTCCTATTACGTTGGTCTGATTCCCCTAGGAACTTCTCCTCTTACTTTTCTCATATTTGATGCTACTCTGAGCATCACACTGGATATACAGGTTACCCGTAACGGTCACGTGTGGATGTGTTTGGTTTGTGTTTTGCACTACAACCTTCTTGAAGACAGCTACTGAGGTGCTCCTGGACGCATCCCCAAAGGACCTGACCTCATAGCAGAGAGATGTGTGTCCATCCATGGTTATTGCTGCTCTATTCACAATAGCAACCAGACTAGAAAGAGTCTGATTAGAAAGAGAATAAGCCTGGATATCCATCACCAGATGGGTGGATAATGAAAATGTGATACATATGCGCAATCAAATTTTACTCAGTCATAATGAAAAATGAACTTTTCAGGAAAATCGAGAGAACTGGAAAATATTACATTAAGTGAGGTAACCCAGACTCAAAACAATGTGTCTTCTCTCTTTGTGTAGATTGTAGCATTGAATCTTTAGGTGTGTACTCCTGTGGGAATGAGAGTGGTTAAAATTCATGAAACTAAAAAGGGGAGGAAGAGGCTTTGAGAAAGGAGGGGAGGGTAATAGAACGTATATGGCAGGAGAGTGGGGAGGAGAACACCGTTGTGAGCAGGGAGGCAGCAGGGATCTGGGAGGAAGATCAACACGTAGTGGATGGTTTCCAGGGAGAGGAGAGTCATTATCCTTCACCTTTGATGAGTGAGGGAAGAGAAGCTAGGAGGAGGATAAATGATGGCAGTGTAGGGTACCAGTGATCAAATTATCATATGAGTTACCATATAATTATCAATGCACCAAGAAAGCAGAGATTTGAAAAAGAAAGCCTGTTACTTTGGAAGTAAACCGATGGCATTGTAGGTCGTGATAGTACATGCCTGTTATTCCAACACCTGTGAGGTGGAAGCCTATCAGGAGTTTAAGGTCATGGTCAGCTTTACAGTGAGTTTGAGACCAGTCTCTGCTACATGGGCCTTGTCTAAAACAAGACGCAAAGAATATTGTTGTTGTTGTTGTTGTTTGTAAAACTATGCTGCCTCGATGTTTGCTATTGCCTTTTAAAAAAATCAGTCTTTAGTAACTGTGCAATAGTTAGATATGATAATATCTTTGCTCTTAGAAAATACAACCTGAGTATTTAGGAGGAAAAAGGCTCCCTGACTCCAATTAACTCTCAAAGATCAAAAAAATACATGTGCATGCACACTGTGTGTGTGTGAGTGAATGAGTGTGTGTGTGAGTGTGTGAGCATGTGAGTGCGTGAGTGTATGTGTGAGTGTGTGTGTGTCTGTGCGTGTGAGTGTGTGTGTGAGAGAGAGTGTATGTGTGAGTGTGTGTGTGAGTGAGAGTGTGTGTGTTTGTGCATGTGTGTGAGTGTGTGTGTGTGCGTGTGTGTGTAAAGAGAAAATTACTGAGACAGAGAAATGATAGCCCAAAACAGCAAGCAGGGATTGAAGTAGTGACAACCCTGGAGACAGAGAGTAGACTGAGGCTCATCAGCAACTGAAGGAAGGAAGGATGAGGACAGTTCTGGTGCCTGAAAATGAGGGTTCATGGAGTTAGACGGTGTCAGTACACTACAAATGTATCTTATGCCATTCAACTATGCACTTAAATACGGTGAAGATGGTTAATTTTACATCATATCCATTTTCTACAACTTTTTTAATTGGGAGTAAATTTAATCCCAGCACTCAGGAGGCAGAGGTAGAAGGATTGCCATCAGTTCGAGGCCATCCTGAGACTGACTACATAGTGAATTCCAGGTCAGCCTGAGAGAGAGAGAGAGAGAGAGAGAGAGAGAGAGAGAGAGAGAGAGAAACCCTACCTCAAAAAAAGCTATAAAAATTCCCCATACTATTATGTCAAATTTGCTAGACTCTTGACATTATCCACAAATGAAAAATTATCCCAAAGTCAATCTGCAGAAAGAAGTATCTTCCTAGAGTGTGGAGTGGGGAAGGGTCTCTCCTGCCATGCACTGGAGAAACCCTTGGGACCGCTGCACTCTGGATGATGGACGAGGTGCTAAGATCCGGTCCTTTCAGTGGGGCCCAGGGGTAAAGGATTCTGCAGGATGGTTGTGCTGGCTTTGGGTCTTAGACAACTCATGGGTCAGAAGTGAAGGGGCTCTGGGAAAATCCCAGCGCACGTGTTGGAGCCTGGTCGGAGGCTGCTTCTGGAAGCCCTGCCCTGAGACAGGTCCACCCTGGAGACACTGTCATCTGGGAAAGGAAATCTGTGGAACAATAAGTTATAATTACGAGGGAGACTAGTGGCCGAGAAGCTGGAAAACAGCTGGTACCTCTCTGCTTCCCAGAGCAGCTCAAGGTTAGCTCCGATGGCCACCACGTGGGCTCCCCAGCTTCACCCTGCCTTCTCAGCCCCAAAAGTTGTCTCCAGATGCCAAGACACATCAGCTCCCTGAGATAAAAAGAGATTTAAGATTCAGTCTCCTGAAGCCCACCAGCTCCCTCATGAGGCAAACTGGATTTCTTCTTCCTTCTGCTGTGACCTGCAAAGCCCAGGGCAGACTGAACAACGTTCAAGTTCATTGTAAACCTAAAAGGAATGAATTCGAGAAGCTTTGAGGCAATGGGAGGATGCTCAGAGAAAGCACACGGGAATGCCTGAAACTGTCTGAGTCAAAAGTCAGGGAGTCATTCAAGTGCCAAGGTCCACTTCCTCAGCTCACCCCATCCCGTTACTCTGGAAGGCAGTGCTCAGGGTCCACAGTGAGTCAGGCAGCACTTTGATTATGGCTCAGCTGATGTCACTCATGACAACAGGGGGGGTGGGTGGCCCAGGGCTTCAGAGGAAGAGGCATTTGACGGAGAGGATCCACCCTCCAGTCCTCTGGGGAGCCTGACATTTCCAGGACGCAGAAAACAAACTTCCTCTTAAGAGAGAATATGCTTTCAGTGTGGGAAAAAAAAATTGAAGAAGTGGAGGTCAAGACATCCTCACCCTTGGCTTTGAGCCCACAACCAGGGAAACTTCTGTTCTTTCAGCAGAGGTGACTGAATCACCGTGTCCCCTGGCTGGTTTAACAGCCCATTCAAGTCCCTGCACGTACTCAGGGGACTCAGCCTTGACCCAAGAGAACCCACGGTGCGAGGTGACCTTCCAACTCCCTTTCTGCTCGCTTGTGCGTGTCACAAGTATCCTAGGAGGGAGAGAGGCAGCCAGAGCCCACCACCACTCCTGTGAGAGGGGGTTGGATACAAGGCCAAAGGCAAAAGCCACCGCGGGCTTTTCTTTTCTTTTCTTTTCTTGTTAATGTGGTTTAATATTGTTAACATTCTTATACAACTCAAAGTAACCTACAAAGGCAGTGCAATTCTTATCAAAATTCCAGTAGCCTTTTTTTGCAATAATATAAAGTCTGATATTAAATTCATACAGAATTACAAGGAGATATGAACAGGTGAAACACTGAGGACTGAATTAGTTCATTTCTGCTGCTTGAAAAACACCCTAGATACATATATATTATATGGGTCACAGTCTTGTGCCCCTTACCCCCACGATACCCTCCAGTTCCCTGAGGGTCTTCCTCAGTAGAGCCCTTGGTGTTCACTGTGGGGTAATTGGGGCCTCTGTCAGTTTCTGGGTGGGGGTCTGCACCTCAGGATATTTTCACCCTTCCTGTGGCTCTCGAAGTTTTCACAATAGTCCCCGAGCCTTGGCAGAAGTGTTAGCAGTTTGATTTTCATGTTGAATTCTCTGTAGATGCTGTGTTTCTGTTGTGATGCGTTTCAGTTCTGCACCGTGTTTGTCGCTATTTCCCTGGAGGCGGTTGTCAGACCAGCATTGGGAGCCATACTCGTCACTGCTTCCTCTGTAGATTCTCTGGATCCCGGTGAGTGTGATGAAGGCAGCATATCTTGTGGTGAGCAGTTGGCTGTCTTTTCTTGTCAAATTGATGGATCTTGGATCTCCCCAGTATTCTCTGCCATATGTAAAATAAAGCAAAGTCTCTAACCAAGGGTGAGAGCAGCTCCGATTAAGGGGAATATGCATCTAATTTTGAAAGACATTTTGATGAGGATACCCACTCAACTTGTCCACAGAACACTGGGGGGCTTCTCTCTGGTAGTGTGAGCTTGCTATCTGTGGGGCACTAACTTGGATCCCAGTACCGATTTTGAGTTCTCGCCCACTGAGTGGGCCTCATGTCCAATTGGAGAGCAGTTGGTTACCCAAAGAGGCTGTATGCCGTTATTGCACAAGTATGTTTTTTTTTTCATGGTCTTTAATTTTTTTATTTTTACATATCTGAGTGTGTTCTTTTTTTTCCATGTCTTCTTTTTTTTATTGTCCATAATGAGTTACAATATTTAGTAGGCAATGAGTAACAATGAGTTGTTATCCCCAATTCCCTGCTGCCCCCCCCCAATCTGCTGGATAACCTCCTCCATGGGTCATCTGGATCAGTCACAAGTATGTATTTCTTGTCCAGGTGGTGGGTTGCCTGGCTTGCAGAATCTTCTTCTTATTCATGTTGGTGGTGACCGTTGTCCCATAGCATTTCCCAGCACCATGAGGGTTTGCCAAGAGAGGACTGGCTTTCCTCTCTGTTCCCTTGTGGTCTCTCAATGTCCTGGGATGCCATCCTGTGGTATCATAAGCTACAGTCTTACCTTTTAGCTCTGTTGGGTAACCAAGTGCTTGGCAATGACCTACATGGTTTGAGGGACCATGGGTCTCCCTGGCCAACTACTCACTGGAGGGAGGGGTTGGTAACCCTGTTCTGGCCCTGGGATTCACAAGCCAGAGCCAGTGATTTTTGGATAAAGTTTTCTCCCCCTTTTACTGGGCAGATCAGTCTGGTCTGACCACCTCCCTTAATTGGGAGTTGTATCTTGTATACTGCTTTCTGGGAGGAAGGTACCTAATGTACTAAAAACGAAAGGATTTTCTTATTTGAACCTCGGCGATTTTACCAGGTGGGGATGATGACAGTCTTGTTTTATAATTGAAGAAAATGAGGCACCCACAGAAAAAGGAATTAATTGAAGATCACACTGCAAGTGAGTAGAGGGGCCAGGGTTTAAAGCCAGACAGTCTAGACCCATGCTGTCCAAATTTCATAATTCTTATGATTTTGTACATCTGCATTTCTCACAGGGCAGGGCAGCCACTAGCCCACCCACCCCTCACCCGCACAATGGTTCCTGAGCACTTGCGTGGAAAACTGGCACTGAATTGTTATAAAGTTGAATTTAATCTTAACTAAAATTTAGGGTGTCTCCTGTGGCTAGCAGTGAACCTCTTCAACACCACAGACTGACAAGCTCAGAAACGATATACTTCACCATGGGCTGCATGGTGAAGCCAAGTCCATAGGATCTTCTGGACTTCTTTGAATTGAAGTGAAATCAAATCACAATAAACACCAGCATCATCTTGAAGGCAAAGAAGAGCATGATGATCCTGTAGGGAAGAGCATGGGCTGCAGCTACCTGGAACAGAAGGCCCACCCAGGCTCTCCAGGCACTGAGGACCTTGCCTTTAGTGGGTTGAAGGCACACATCTCTCTGCCTGGAAACATCTACCTGCCACCCTGCCTTCATCCAGTCCCCAGAAGCCTCCACACATTCCACTCTCAGCCAGTACCCAGGTCAGGATCCCTGAGAACATGGTGCCTATGATGCCCTCTGAAGGAACTGTACCCAAAACCAATGAAGGATGCCAGAGAAAACCCACCAGGCCACCTGCCGTGTGGTAGCTCACACTGCAGTTGGCCAAGCCTCAGAGCCTGGCTCCCCAGGCACCATGCAAGACAGTGCGTGTGTGATGGACTTAACGAGAGGAAAGGAGGGACAATAAACAAGGACTGGGTGAGCGTTTAGGGTGATATGGTGAGTTTAGAACCACCTAGGAGGTATGTCTGTGAGGATGATTCCAGAGAAGATGAAGTAAGTGGGGAAGAACCACCCTGGGTGTGAGTACCATCACCCCATGGGTTGGGGGCCTAGACTGAATGAAAGGGAAAAGGTAAGATCACCCACATTCCCTTTTCTCTGTGTCCACCATGATGTGAACTGCTCTGAAACCTCTCAAACCAGAAATCCTTCTTTCTTGGTTCCTGCCAGGTATCTTGTTTACAGAGACAAAAAACGAAACACAGTGAAAAGAAAAGAAGGAAGGGCTGGAGAGATGGCCCAGCGGTTAAGGCACTTGTCTCCAGTGCCTAAGGCCCCAGGTTCAATTCCCTAGGACCCACAGAAGCCAGACCCAGAAGGTGGTGGCCCTGGTGTGCTCTCTCTCTCTCTCTCTCTCTCTCTCTCTCTCTCTCTCTCTCTCTCTCTCCTTGAAAATGTAAAAATAGAAGAAGGAAAAAGAGAAAGAAAAGAAAAAGCTAGCTGATATAGAAGGTGTCATTGAGGAAGAGGGTCCTGATCCAGCTACAGAGAATGGATGAACTTGGAGGATGGGAGGTTGTATTTGAGGTGAGGAGGAACCAGGAGTAAAGTCAAGGGTGAGTGAACACATAGAGACAGAAGTCACATGTCGAGAGCAGTGATGTGCACAGCTCAGGAGGTGAGGCAGTGAGGCAGTCACCTGACCTTCACCTTGGGAGCTTTGGTGATATCAGAACCTGAGAGACTGTTACACTGGCAGTTGGTCCCAAACCTGTGCAATATGCCGGTGTAGAGATTCCAGAGATCATCCTTAAAGGACTCCAGGGAACCTTGAAGGCTTGGCCCCGAGGACAGTTTTGTTTGTTAACCAGATGGGATGGATCTGGTAATTCCAGTGAACTGGGGGGAGCTTGAAGACTTCAGATTTCAACCATTCCCTGTTCAAGTAAGAACTTCCTTGTGGTGGACGGACCCAGAAGGCCCACAGAGGAGGATATCCAGCTGATTGGGTATGGGGAGGGGGGACATTGGGGAACTGGGGATAACAACTCATTGTTTGCCCACTAAATAATGTAACTTATTATGGTCAATAAATATATATATATTAAAATTTAAAAATAAAATAAAAAAGAGCTTCCTTGTGGTTTGAATATAAATTGTTCCCCCATGTTTGAGCGTGGTGCCCAGCTGGAGGCGCTATTTGGGAAGGTTCTGGAGTGTTTAAGAGGTGGGGAGCCTTGCTAGAGGAAGTGGGTCCCTGGGGACAGACCCCAATCTCTGCTCACTCTGTGCTTCCTGATTGGAAGCGTATGTGACCAGCTCTGCTCCAACTCCAAGAAACTTCCTCTCAAACCTTAAACTGAATTAAACCCTTTCCCTCGATAAGTTCCTTTTCCTCGGGTATTTACTCACAGCAACAAGAAAGTAACTGATGCAGACCTACTCAACGGCCGAGATAAAGAACATACTTCCTTGCAAAGTTGTTCAGAAGAAGGACCTGGAAGCCCTTGGAAAGCTGTTCTGAACAGTGATACACTTAGCTCAAGATATAAGTCCTTGCCCGGTGGGAGAAGGCCACAGTGTCTGTGAACAGATCAGCTGTAAAGTGGTGGCCTCGGAATGAAAGATTTCTTGCAGATAATTCAACATTGCTGAGGAAGCCGTGGCTGAGTGACAAGAAGGGGGAACCAGGTTCACATAACAGTGAGGCTTAAGCAGCAGGTGCCAGGAGCTCCTGGTCTCTAGCACAAGGCTATGATTATGGCTGCATCCCCCCCAAGTCAATCTATCAAAGATGCCATGCTGGGGTGGCACTATGGGGAGAGGTTCTGACCTTGCTGGAGGTTCTAGGTCATTGGAAGTGTGTCCTGGAAAGGGGTTATGGGACCCAACCCGTCTTCTCTCTCTGCTTCTTAGCTTGAGATCTGACCATTTTGCTCTTTGATGGACTTTCCATGATGGGGTAATGCCACATCTCTCACTCACCAGAACTGAGCTGACGAGACACCATGCCTCCTTTGAACTTCCAATACTGACACAAATAGATATTTTCCTTTATAAATTAGCTGCCCCTGGTATTTTGTTACAGTAACATGATTCTTACCAATACATACTCACTAGTATGCCTCTCACTAGCTCCACTTGGAAAAGGTGAATTTTTCCCAGTACTGACTCTAGCATCCTACCCAAAACAAAGGATCAAGCCCTTCTGATGAAATCTTCGGGGCTATTTTTATTAACAGTGGTTCTGTATTAAAAGACAGGCACTTTTCTTTAAGGGGCTTTGTTCTTCTATCTCAGTATTTCCCAAAGGCTCGGGGAGATCCAGGGGAAAGAGAAACTTTGGCCAGTAAGATAAATGTTAGCATTTATTTAGGAGGGGGATTAAATGTGTTTGTTGCTCCTATGGTGAACTGATGGTCATGAGCCTGGGTTTTTACTCTGAATTTCCTCCCAGTAAACACTGGTCCTATTTGGGTTTTGGTTTTCCTTTCTAAACAATGCACACTCCGGCCGGCTAGTACTTGGACTCAGCTCTGGTGTGTCCCTGTGGCAGACTCAGAGAGGGGACAGCCCACAAAGAGAGGTCCCCTGCCCTCCTCAGAGCACCTGCTGGGCAAAAACAAGACCAACCACCTCCAGAAGACTGAAAAGGCAGACCCTGGGCATGGCAGCTGTCCTTCCTATTGTCCTGGGGGACACCACCTTGGAGACGACGTTCCCCTGGTAGTACCACGATGCCCACAGGCATCCCCACTGTAAGGGAAGAAAGAACCATGGAGGGTCTGATGGTAATGCAATCCCATCCCCCGCCATTATACCACAAGAGAGAAGCACTCAGGTCCAGATAGTGAGAGTTCTGCTACAGGCCACACCCCCCTCCTGGAGTGGCAGAGAAAAAAATCAGCCACAGGTGTCCAGGTTCAACAAAGGGCCCTTTGTCCCTCATTGTCGCTTGGAAACATCACAATAGGTCTTGGTCCTCATTTTGATTTCCTGTGTTCTGAGGTTCTGTCTCAGCTCTTTCGTCTAAAAAAAAAATCGGAATTCAAATGTCTACTCATGACACATCACAATCAGAAAATCAAAGGACACCATGATAATAAAGGCTCCCTGAGAAAGGGGAAAGAACTGTATTTTCATTATTATGACACTGATCCTACCTCACAAGAATCTCCTAACAACCTCTAACAGAGTCATGATGTTTGTCTGGGCTGAGGAGATGGCTCAGCAGTTAAAAGGTAGTTGTTTGCAAAGCCTGCTGGTCTAGATTCAATTCCCCAGTACTCAACATAAAGCCATATGCGTATGCACAAAGCGGTACCTGCATCTGGAGTCAGTTTGCAGTAGCAAAAGGCCTTGGCATGCCTCTCTCTCTCTCTCTCTCTCTCTCTCTCTCTCTCACACACACACACACACACACACACACACACACACACACATAAATATTTTTAATAAAAACATAGTGATGTTTTTCATCTAAAGAACAAACTCTCCCAAGAAGAACTGAGCAGGAAGCCTCGGACAGTGAATCCAAACATAGAGGATGAATTCCTTCCATTATTGCTGCACCCAAACCAAAATTTTGGTTCGCAGTTTGATGAGATACAGTCCATCACAATGGGGGAAGCCTTGATGCAGGGTTTGGGGGTTCAGGTGGGAAGGGGGGGCCTCCCAAACTTGTGAACCACAATTGTGAGTCCTTATCTTATTTTCAACAATAATTGATAAAATGGACTCAGGGAGGATTAAGTTATGAATTATTGAGTTTATTTGTGAGATTTAAGGGAAATTAATGTCTAGGAAAAGGCTGGGACAGTTACACACACACATATACACACACATACACACACGCGCGCACACACACACACACACACACACACACAGAGAGAGAGAAGATCACAGAAGCCACAAATCACAGACCAGAGAGGATTAAGAAATAGAGAAGGATTCAGAAATCAAAGATAAATCTTACATATAATCAAGGTGAGAGGGCACTCCCAAAGCATACCAGACAGAGAAGACAAGAAGAATATCCTATTTCAGATAAAGCATCTCCCCTTCCCGGCCATGCTGGTCTCAGCCAGGCTGGGAAGGATGTTCCGGCCAGGTGACCAGGCAAAGGAAGAGAAAAAGGGGAAAGAGAGCAGGGGGGAGAGAGAGAGGGTCTGGGCCACCTGGGTAACTGCCTTTATATGGTTCAAACAGCCAATCAGGGTGAGCCTGGTCATCAGGCTCAGGTGTGTAGCAGAGATCTGATTGGTTCATAGACTCAGGCTGAGGAAGAAGCAGGAAGTTCTTGCTAGACTGTCACTGGCAACCATCTTGGAGAGACACAGTCAGACCCGAGGTCCAGTTTTGCCAGGATGGACAGACAGAGTGGCTTCTCCTTGTTCCCCTTTGGGCTTCTGTCCCTGACTACCTACCTGCCTGAAAGAAGCTGGCCTTCTCCTGTCTCTTCTTCAGCATGGCTGCAGGTGGTTCAATGGAAGCAGGAGTGTAGAGCCAAGACCCCTCGCCTCCTACCTTGCCAGCATAATGGAGAGAGAGCCTGAGGCTAGAAAAGACCAGTCTATAAACCTCAAGGCTTACCTCCCCCTGCCCACCCAGTGACCCTTTCTGCAGTGAGATCCTACCACTCACTGGGACCCATAAGCCAGCAGTTGACACTTTATATGTAAACCGTACCAAAAGACAGGTTGTTCTTTTCTTTAGAACACTTTTATTTATTTGCAAGCAGAGAGAAATAGAAGAGACACAGAGAGAATGGGCACACCAGGGCCTCCAGCCCTGCAAGTGAACTCCAGATACATGCACCACTTTGTGCATCTGGCTTTACCTGGATACTGGGGGATTGAACTCTAGTCGTTAGGCTCTGCAGGTAAGTGTCTTAACTGCTGAGCCATCTCTCCAGCCCCGAGATAGGCTGTTCTTAACTGATAGAAATGCCTGTGTTAGCTGGCACTTATAATCCCAGCACTCAGGAGGCTGGGGTAGAGTTTGAGTTTGAGGCCAACCTGGGCTACAGAGTAAGTTCCATGTCAGTTTGGGCTAAAGTGAGATCCTGCCTCAAAAGAGAGAGAGAGAGAGAGAGAGAGAGAGAGAGAGAGAGAGAGAGAGAGAGAGAGAGAGAGAGATAAGAAATGCCCAGGTTATAAGTATTTTACAAAGTTGGTTCACATGACAACATACTGATAGGAAGTGTAAGGAGGAATTATTCCTTGTAGGTTGCTAATGACAACCAGGCGTTTCCTGCTTTTTTAAAAGAAAAGTAAGTCACCACACTTGTGCCTCAATCCTGACACAAGGACCCCTAAGCTGGCAACATTAAAGCAGCCTTAATACTCACCCACCACGACTCAGGGAACTGAGTGGAAGATGGGGTGGAAAGATTGTGAGAGCCGTGGTGGGGGAGACTGTCTGGAGGCATGGCACCCCTCAGTAACAACATACTAGGGTCAGGAAGACCGGGCTGAGTACTAGGATATCCAGGATCCCTTGCCACAAGGACTAATACAGACAGCCCACGGAGGAGGATATCCAACTGATCAGGGATGGGGAGGGGGGAATTGGGGAATTCGGGATAACAACTCATGGTTTGCCCACTAAATAATGTAACTCATTATGGACAATAAATATATATTTTAAAAAAAAAAAAGAGGGCTGAGGAGGCAGGATGATGAGTTGAGCTCTGCAAAAAGATCCT
>PVHP010040629.1:0-15828 GCA_004024765.1 Zapus hudsonius | reverse complement strand
AGCTGTCTCTCTGACTCACCTAGGAAAAACTTAAATTAACTTTCCTAGAAAAAAGAGCTCTCTTCCCTACATGGCAGTCTGGCAAAGGAACCTCTGAATCTCCCATAGAAAGGTAAGGCTGGGGTCGGGGAAGGCTCCAGATTCTTCCCATATGAACCGTTCCTTTTCATGATGGGAGCCCTCTGTTATTTTTTCTTCTACTGCTTGTTTAGCTAAACAGCATAAATTCTGTTAAACTCTCCATGTTTTTCTCCCCACACTGGTGGCTGGAGAACTCTGTAACTCCCCATGTTCCCTTAAATAATAAAGTCTCCCACTATACCTTAATATCTTGTTGTCTATGATTTTAATTCTTTAACTTTATAGACAAGAATCCGGGTACTCCTCAAATTTTGGGGTGCATTAGAATTTTGCTGGGAATTATCTAAATCCTAATCCCCAGCTCACCCCCATTACACTCTCACTGCTCATTAGCCCTTTCCCACTATCTCTCATTCTCTCTCTCTTCTCCCATTTGCACCTCGCTCTGTTAAATAAATGCTTCAGGGGGCCATTGTTTTAAACTAAGCTCCTGAACTGCCCAGTTAATGTCTACTCCAAACACCTCCAGGAAGTTCTGGAGAGATAGCTCAGCAGTTAAGGGCACTTGCTTGCAAAGCCTGACAGTCCTGATTTGACTCCCTGTGCCCCAGTAAAGCCAGATGCCCAATGCTTGGCAATTAGGGGAACTTAATGATAGCCTCATGGGAGCTGGTGGGTTCGCTCACTTGATTAGAGTGTGGTGCTAATAAGATAGCCCAAGATAATTGTGCTTTGGATTTGCAACATTTCAACTCTCCACAGTCAAACATTTTTGTAGAATTTTTAACATAGCTGTGTCTTTTTTTTTTTTTTTTCTGGGAACTTCAGGTGCCACTGCAAATCAAAATGACATCATTGAAGGTAAAGCCCCACCAAACAGGAAACTTCGTTGACTGACCTCTGGAGATCTGGGAATAGAGAGTTTAATAGACCTGAATGACGTCTCCTCCACCCTGTCTTAATCCCCACTCAGAAGAGATAGCCAGAAATAATGCGAGGTTTAGGAGTCCCTTGCTTCCCCTTTCTGCTGGCTCCCTGTCCCTGCCTCCTAAGGAAAAGTAGCTTTGAAATGCCCAACAAGCTCTGTGCTTGCTTTCTTTCTCTTCAAGCAGTCTCTGCTCATAAAGCCAACTCCGTTATTCCAACCACTGGCACATTTATTTATTCTCTTTTGTGGGATGAACCGTTGATGGATTCTAGAAAGGAAGATAAAGCCAATTAAGTTCTTTAAGCGAAGGCTGGCGGTGTAGTGCAGCTGGTAGAGAGCTTGCCTGGCATGCTTGAGGCTCCAGGTTCAACCCCCAGCACCAGTGTAAACTGGGTCTGCTAGCTCAGAAGTTGAACTCCACGAGACCCTGTCTCACAACACATCCTCTTGTCCCATACAAAATCTTTAAGTTGTCACTTTGTCTTTTGACAGGTCCCACTAAACACACACACACACACACACACACACACACACACACACACACACACACAGGTAGATAGATAACACCCCTTCCTCTTTTTCCATACATAGTTATTTAGTTTTTCTTCCTCTACTTCTTTTGTTTTGCTTTTTAAAAAAAATTATTTTGTTCGTTTATTTTCAAGCAGAGAGATACAGACATACAGAGAAAGAGAGAGACAGAGACAGAGACAGAGACAGAGAGACAGAGAGGATGGGCACACCAGGGCCTCCAGCCACTGCAAATGAACTCCAGATGCATGGGCTACTTTGTGCTTCTGGCTCTGTGTGGGTGCTAGGGAATCGAACCCAGTAAATAGCCTTTTCAGGCAAGTGCCTTAACCCCTGAGCCATCTCTCCAGCCTTTGCTTTGCTTTTGAGAAAGAGTTTCATGTAACCTGGGCCAACCTTGAAGTCCTTACATAGCTCAATAAACTGAACTTGAATTCCCAGCTTTCAGGAATCCTGCTGCCTCTGTCTTCTGAATGCTCAGATTATAGGTGTGGGCCACCATGCCCAGCTTGTTTGTTCTATTAATTTAGAAAAGTTTTTTTGCAGGTGTATATGTGTGGTGAACCTTGAACTCATGATCCTCTTGCTTCCACCTCCCAAGTGGAACAAATATGTGTCACCATGCCAGCCTGAGTCCTTTCTCTGGAACTTTCTGTTTCTGGAGCTTCCATATATCTGTAGGTATTGATTCCTGAACAGGATGCTCATTGCTATGGTGTTTTGGGTACTTATGTACTACATTTGAGTGCTGTTCCTTTTATTTTGGCTTTTTCATTTAATCTTTAGGATCCCAAAGATTTGTGAGAAGAAAGGGACACTCACTTAATACAAATGATTGTAGGTGTCCTTGACCTCAAAGCCCATTCAAATAAGTAATGCAGTTATGAATGCAAATTTAGACTTTTGAAGAAAGACTTTCGGCCCAGGCTGGCCTCGACCTCCTCATCCTCCTGCCTCTGCCTCCTCAGTAGTTTCCTAGAAGCATGTGCCGCCACAATAAGAACTTTAAATTTGGAAACTCAAACTTCCAATGATGACTGACTTGAAAACGGTGATTTTCTGTTTCTTGGGTTTTCAATGGTCACCTTGAGGGGAAGAATGGGGAACTCCTTGGTGGAGATGATTCATCCTTGAGGCAATCCTCACAAGTGCTGACTAATGGTCTGATGACCGCTTTTCTGATCCCTTGTTGGTAAAGAGGGCATTAGAGTCAGGAAATGGAAGCAGCACATGGACTCGGCTCAAAAAATGCTAACAACACAAGTCTCAGTGGTATTTTGGTTCCAGCTGTGTTTCTGGGCTGATTTACCCACTTCCTTTTCCATGCTTTGGCTTTGTCCATGCAGGCCTGATTATTATTTTTTTCTTTTTTCTTTAGGCTATCAGTTATTTCAAAAAATAGACTTAACTGCCTTCTTTCCCCTCCCCCCTTTTACATAGTTGTATTTATTTGCAAGCAGAGAGAGAGAGAGAGAAAGGGCAGGAGAAGAGACAGAGACAGAGAGAGATAGAGAAAGAGCGAGAGAGAGAATGGGCACTCGGGGGCCTCCGGCCAACTGCAAACAAACTCCAGACACATGTACCACTTTGTGCATCTGGCACATGTGAGTACTAGCGATTGGAACCCAAGTTGTCAGGCCTTGCAAGAGTGCACCTTTAACTGCTGAGTCATCTCTCCAGCCTTCATTTTCCTTTTCATTGTTGCTCTGTAGCTCTGGCTGGCCTCAAATACTCAGTGATCCTTCTATCTCTGCCTCTCAAGTTTTGGGACTACAGGTGTGTGCCTCCATGCCCAGGTTTTTTGTTTTGTTAATTAAAAACATTTTTGGCATGTTTATGTATGTGAGTGCCTGCGTCTGTGCACCTGTGTGTATGTGTTTGTGTGCTTGGGGCTGCACATTCGTGTGTGTGTGTGTGTGTGTGTGTGTGTGTGTGTGTGTGTGTGTGCATGTGGAAGCCAGAAGTTGATGCTGAGGTCTTCTTCGGCTGCTCTCCATCTTAAGAGATCTCTCACTAACCTGGAAATCACTAATTTGCCCAGACTGCTGGCCAGTGAGCCCTAGGGAGCAACCTCACTCTGCCCCCTCAGCACTACAATTACAGGTACAAGGCCACCATGCCTGGCTTTTACATGGGTGTTGGGGATTTGAACTCAGGTCTTCATGGCTTGCATGACATACATTTTACCAACTAGGCCATCTCCCCAGATCTCCCTCTCCCCATTTTTGAGACAGGTCCCTGTTTTGTAGCTTATGATACAGGAACTTGGGGTGTCTTTGAGAGTTCCCGAGCCTTTTTGGCTCTTGGATGGGCTAAAGCATGCTGGACTATCACAGTGACGCAGAAACCCTAAGTCACTGGCTCCCAGGTTCTTTGTCATATGGATTCAAAGGATTGAAATCTAGAAATGAGAGGGTAAAGCTTAGCGAGATTTTATTAGATTGTGGATAGAACATAAGAGAAAGAAGGAAGGAGGCGTTTCTGCATATAGAAAAGTATGCTCCCCCCCCACATATACCTAAAGACCCAGACTAGGGTTCTGGATGGGTAGGGGCAGAACTAAGGAGCTCCGGGGCCAGCTTTCTACATAGAGAATCAGGTTCAATCCTCAAGAAACTGGAATTTACTAAGAGAGAATTCCTTATGGGAGGGATGCAGGTTGAGTTTAAGGGAAAACTGACCTAAGGAGGGAGCTCCGAAACCAGCCAGGACATTCTCTGACTTCTAGCAAAGTGGAGACCATGAGGACACTCAAGGTCATCCCTTACTCTTCCTCTCCGGCCCATCACTCCTAAACTGCCTCACTTAGGCTGGCCATTGAACTTGTGATCCATCCTCTTACCTCAAGTATGGATGCCGACATCCAGCTTGCTTTCCTATGTGTAGAGCATCTTTCCCCATTCACCACATTTTCTCCTCCTTCTCGTTAGGTTGTCATCTGTCCCCACTCTCTTTCTGAATCCTGGCACACAGTGCTCTGTCCCATTAGCTTACTGGAAATGAAATATACTGGAATCTTCACCTCCGACATCCAGATCATCACAACAGGGCCATTTGACGTTGCCTTTGTTATCTTCTCATGTGCCAGCACGGCATCTGGAGGTGACATGAAAGGCTCTGCTTGTAGGTTATTTTTTCTGTGAGGTTTTGCTGACGGATAAGCGGGGAGTTGAGGGAAAGTACTAGATAAAATGCTCACTCACTCACTCCCCACTCTGAGGGTGTGGTCATGCATCTCCATGTAGTTTGGTTCCTGAGCATATCTTTGAGAATTAGTAAGGGGACAGATTCTCCCTAAAGAACATATAGTTACTGCCCACAATTAGCTGAATATTTCAAGATAGCTAGCTGCAAGGATTTTGAATATTCCCAATGTAGAGAAATGGTAAATGGAAGCAGGAGAGATGGTTTAACAGTTCAAGGTGTTTGCTTGCAAAGCCAATGTACCAGGTTTGATTCCTCAGTACCCACGTAAAGCCAGATGCACAAAGTGCACATGCATCCGGAGTTCATTTGCAATGGCTAGAGGCCCTGGTGTACTTGTATACTCTCTCTCTCTCTCTCTCTCTCTCTCTCTCTCTCTCTCTCTCTCTCTCTCTCTCTCTCTCTCTCTCTCTCTCTCTCTCTCTCTCTCTCTCTCTCTCTCACATAAATGAAATAAATAAGTACAATGTCTGATAGAACAGATATGCCCGTTATCCTGATGTGGCCATAGCACATGTATGCATATATTAAATATCACTCTATAAATATGAAAAATTATTATGACTATGTGCCCAGTTTGAAAACAAGTACACTGAAGTGTTTAAACTCCTTCCTTGCCCTGTGAGACCCTGCACTGGTTTCCTGGGCCCTCTCTCTCTCTCTGAGAGGGACTAGGGAGCTTCATTGTGTCATAACAAAGAAAGCATTGCCCAACTTCCTGTTGGAAGGAAGATCCTTTTGTCTTTGAAGGGGCCCAGGTTGTTCCTTGAATTTTCTGTTATTTTGAGAAAGATTTTATTTTGCTCTCAAGCTTTGTGACTTTTAGGAAACTTCACTAGTAATTCTACAGGCTCTTAAATGACAGGTTCCCGTCTAATCCATTTTGATCTGTGTGTGATAGTAATAACCAATTTTTTATTTTTGTTTTTTTTTTTTTTGAGACTGGGTCTTATGAAGCCTATGTTGGCCTTGAACTCCATATGTAGCAAGGATGACTTTGAGTTCTTGATCCTCCTGTCTCTACTTCTCAAGTGCTGAAATTACAGGTGTGTGCTTATTTTCAGGGCTTAGTAATAAGCAACTCCAGTGGGCCATATTTATTAATTTTTTAATTCTAAGAAACTATTTGCTTCAAGGGTTCCATAAAGAACAATGTGGGAGCTGGGGAGAGAGATCAGTGGGAGAGAGTGCTTGCCATGTACAAGGGTCCAAGGTTACCTGAGTGTGATCCTCAGCACCCACACAAAGAGCTGGGCATAGCAACACAGGTCCAAAATCCCAGGCCTGAAGGGAACAGAGACTGGAAAATTGCTGGGCATCACTAGCCAGCCAGTCTGTCCTAAAACTGCAGCTCCAGGTTCAGTGAGAGACTCTAGCTTAAGAAACATAAGCAATGGAGGACAGCTGACATTCTTCTCTGGCCTGCACAGGCATGGGACACATGCATCTGCACACATTTAAATACCCTCCCACATCACACCATGCACACACCCTGTGCCACACATACCACATCACACACACCAACACATCACACCATACACACACATATCATGTCACACACACCACACACACACACCACACACACATACAACGTGCACATACACACCAAAGGGACAATGTAGGTAGTGATCCTGAAGCTTTATACAATAGTCACAATGTCACTCTGAAGAGACACATATTAACTGACATTATTTACTGTCAAGATCCACTATGTGGGCTGGAGAGATGGCTCAGAGGTTAAGGCACTTGCCTCCAGTGCCTAAGGCCCCAGGTTCAATTCCCCAGGACCCACATAAACCAGACTCACTAGGTGGTGGCCCTGGTTCTCTCTCTCCCTCCCTCCCTCCCCCCCTCCCCCCTCTCTCTCTGCTTGAAAATGAATAAATAAAATATTAAAAAAAGATCCACCATGCATGAGCAGAAAAGTTTGTTTGGGCAAATTTGCTTCGGGTACCTTCTCTAAGTGTTCTGCTTTGCCTGTTTGATTTTTTTTTTTTTTTTGAGTAATACCACTATGCATCTACCAGAATTATTGCAGAGTGGAGAGAAAGAAAGAAAAAGGAAAGAAGAAAAAGAACGCAGTGAGTAAGCTGATCTTTGCTGTATTCAGTCCACTTGCGTGCATTCGTGGTCCCTTTGTTTCTTCTTATAATTAAGCCTCTAGTCCCCAGGGGAGGGAAGTAATAGATATCTAAATAATTGTATCAGTTTTAAGATAAGCCTGTTACTGTCAATTGTGAGCAACTCTAACTGAATCCTATGGCTTTCATAGTTCAGGAAGCAGGCTCACTTGATAGGGAGTCTAAATTTATAGAAAACAAAGGGTAAGATTTTTTATAAAAATCAGTTTTGTAGTTGTCAAGGTAACCCTTCCTGGTTGGAACCGACAGACATGTGAAAATTTGGCTTCTCTGAGCTCACTTTCAGCATCTCAAACTGTAGGAGAAAAAGGGTGATGTTTCCTTCTTGGTCCCTAAGGGGTGTTTGTGTGGGAACACCGACAATGTAGAGGGTGGAGGCCTCCCTGCTGGCTTTCTGCTTTCTGCCAATGGCAAGCTGACTGGCACAGGATGAGGTGCTCCTGGTCAAAGCCATTAAGGAGCATCTCAGGTCAAAGCAATGGGAGGGGTGCGCAGGTGCCTTTCATCAGGCAATGGGAACCATGCCTGCTGCTCAGTCCAGGAAATGTTGCTAACTTACTATGGAGCCAGCCCATCTATGTTCTTTCTTGAGAATGAATCTTTCCCTCAACCTGGAGCTGGTTTATTTGCCCCAGCTAGCCTTAGGTCTCTGTCCCCTTCCCCCAACCCATACTGGGGTAACTAACATGTGTATGTCTATGTCCATGTCCAGCTTGTTTTGTTTTTGTTTTTGAAGGTAGGTCTTACTCTAGCCCAGGCTGGCCTGGAACTCACTCCGTAGTCCCAAACTGGCCTTGAACTCACGGTGAACCTCCTACCTCTGCCTCCCGAGTGCTGGGATTAAAGATGTGCACCACCACACTAGGGTTCTGGGAATTAAACTCCTATAGACTCAGGTTCTCACAGGCCCTCTTGTTTAAGCAGCAAGAGCTCTTAACCACTGAGCCACCTCCCCAGCTCTGACAATCTTTTATTACTAAGCAAAATATTGGGAATAGTTTTCCATGCCAAAAACTACATTTTGGTTTCTGTTCTCTTTCCTACCCTTCCCTTCGTTTCCTTATTTTGCCATGACTATTTCTATGCTTCAGTTCGCTTTGTAACGTAATATGATAGACTCCTTCTTTCCTTTTCCTTCTATTATTTCAGTTCATTTGATTTTTAAAAACATATTTTCTTTACTCATTTTCAAGCAGAGAGATTCAAAGAGAGGAGGGGAACAACAGGGCCACCACCTGTGGGTCTGGCATATGTGGGTACTGGGGAATTGAACCGGGGCCTTAGGCATTGGAGGCAAGTGCCTTAACTGCTGAGCCATCTCCCCAGCCCCCAAGTTTATTTGATTTTTGAAGCATGGCCTCACTCTAGCTTAGGCTGGCCTCAAATTCATGGTGATCCCTCTACCTCAACCAGAGTGCTGAGATTAAGTGTGTGTGCCACCGTGTTCAGCTTATGATGGACTATTGACTCTCCTGGCTCTCTTCTTTAGCCCAGGTAGCCTCAAACCCACAGCCATCCTGCCTCAACCCCTTGATTTTCGGGATTAAAAGTATGAGCCACCACTCAGGCTTTAGACTCTGTTTCCATTATACTCATTTGGCCTTATGTATAAATACGATAAAGTGCCCTCTGGCTAGAAAAGAAATTATAAAAACAACAAATTTCTAAAAAGTATATTTTTATTAATTTATTTATGCGTATGTGTGTGAGCGCAAGAGAGAGAGAGAGAGAGAGAGAGAGAGAGAGAGAGAGAGAGAGAGAGAGAGCACAAATGTGCACCAGGGCCTCTTGCCGCTGCAAATGAACTCCAGATGCATGCACTCACCACCTTGAGCATCTGGCTTTATGTGGGTACTAGGGAATCAAACCTGGACCTGCAGGCTTTGCAAGCAAGTACTTTAACCACTGAGCCATCACCTCAGCCCCAAAATCGACTCTTAAAGGAAAAACAAATTATGACAGAGATTAGATAGATACATATTTCTAGGCATATATACCAAGACAGGAACCAAAGAAATGAAATTCATTTTCAGCCCAGAAACAAGCGCTGAGCCCCTCCCTTCCTTGCTACCCCACCCTCCCCTTCCCTCCCCTCCCACCCTTGCTGGCTCCCCAGATGTGCTTTGCTGGCTGATCACTCCAGGATTTCCTGAGTATAAAGAGGAAGCTCGGCTGATCACACCAGATTGAGATCTCATCACCTTTTGACCTTTCACCCATCCTCTGTTTACCAGCCTGAACGCTGTAAATGAAAGGAAGAAGTCAAAGGAGCAAGTGGTGCCTGTTCTGCCAGGCTGCACCTTGTTCTCTCTTCCTGTGCAGTGATGAGAACAGTCTTGGGTCATAAGAGCTCAGGGTGGAACCATGTCTGTAATGTTCACGTAAGCACTTACCTACTCAAACTCAAGACATGCTTCCTTTTCTTCTTCTCCTTCTGAAATTGGATCTCTCTTTTCTGCCCAGTCTGGTCTGAAACTTCTGGGCTCCAGCGATCCTCCTGCCTCAGCCTTTCCAGCTACCAGGATTGCTGGTACGCCCCATTGCATCTGCTCTTTAGTCTGCATTTTCTTCTAAGTTGCTTCATCCATATTTGTGGCTAGAATTGCCATCAATTGCAATCTGTATGCACATGTATGTGTGTGCATGCACGCGTGCACGCACACGCGCGCACACACACACACACACACACACACACACACACACACACACAGTTGGTGACTCCTATTGTGGAGATCCTGGCCCACCATCCAGATACTCTCCTGGGTAGTAAAGCATTCATTCCCTCATTCCAGGAAGGTTATTATAACTAAAAAACCAATAATGAAAGAATGAATGGATGTGCCTGTATGAATGGATAATGCTGCTCCCAGAAGTTAAGGGTTACTAAAAGAAAATCACAGCCAGGTATGGTGGCATACAGCCTGAATGCCAGCACTCAGAAGGATGAGGCAGGATAGCAGTGAGTTCAAGGCCAGCCTGGGTAAGTTTCAAGTCAGTATGAAATACAGAGACCCTGCTAGAGAGAGAGAGAGAGTTGACTAGTTAAGAGTCTGTATTAACCACATGCAGACTCATAACTAGTCAACATGTTGGAAATAAGTGACTGTTGAATGCTCAGTTCTATACAGGGTGTGTGTGTGTGTGTGATCTCCTCTAAGGCTTAAGAACATTGAGGAAGAGGGGACAGAGGATGGAGAGGAGTGCTGTGGAACTTTGTCATCTAGACCTGGCATGGCCATTTCACTCATGAACTCACAGCAGCTGTGGTTACCTGTTCAAAACTTGCACATGATAGGGTCAGACACCCTTCCATCATGGATGGGGGAGAGGGTCCCCAGGAGCTAATGGCAACGCATGGTTGCCAGGGGAGGGGAGTCATTCTTTCCTATTCAGTGGGAAGGGGAGAATATTAAGAGAGGGTAAATGAGGGTGGGTATGTGATCAAAATGCAGTGTGTATGTGTTGACTTCCCTTCTTGGAGCTGGGACAAAACACCCAACTAAAAGCAGCTGATGGGAGGAATGAATTTATTTTGGCTTAGAGTCTAAAGGGGAAGCTTCATGATGACAGAGGAAAGCATGGCATGAGCAGGGGCTGGACATGATTTCTGCCATAGCAGGTGAAAAATAGTGGCAAGAAAGTGAGCTCTGCCTTTCCCCAACAACACACCTCTTCCAGCAAGGCTCCATCTCCTGAATGGTCATGCAAAACACATGAGTTTATGGGGGATATCTGATTCAAACCACTACAGTATGGGAAGGTCACATAACAGCAACAACAAAACAATAGCATTGGATCAGGGCTTTCCTGAAAGTAGAGAAAGAAAATATTCCTGGGCAGAGCCATGAAAGGTCACCAAGTCATCCGCTGGCCATAGGAGAAGTTGTCTGTGATGAATTATGGGAAATTTTTGGCCTGTGACGAATAGCCTGTCTGAGAATGGGAGAAAACAAGGAGATTTCGGATAGAAATCTATATAATATGGACACTTATACAGTAGAGGAGTGGGCATAAAGTTACAGAGCCTTTTAAAAATTTTTGTTTCATTTGGGTTTTTGAAGACAGACTCTCCAAGATGTCCTCTAGCTCATAATCAGGTGCTCCTGCCTCTACTCCTCCCCCAACCCCGGCAACCTCGGTGCCATTTTGCTATATGTTAACTTGCTCAGCTCTGTGGAGTTTTTTTTGTCAGAAATCATTACCACCAGTGGTGGCGCACGCCTTTAATCCCAGCACTCGGGAGGCAGAGGTAAGAGGATCTCCGTGAGTTCAAGGCCACCCTGAGACTACATAGTGAATTCCAGGTCAGCCTGGACTAGAGCGAGACCCTACCTCAAAAAAACAAAAACAAAACAAAAAAAAGAAATCATTACCAGCAGTGAAGCACTGAGCCCGTTATTTACAATTACTCAGCCGGTGGACGCTCGCTGACCCTCCTCACTGGTCACCTGCAGTGGACACAGAAGGTGCTGTGGCACCACAGGATGGGAGGTGCCTGTGGTCAGCAGCACGCACTTCTCTTATCTGGCTCATTAGAGCTGCTGCTGTTGCCTTTCAATACTTAGTGGCTTAAGCTGGGCACGGTGAAGCATGTCTGGAATCGCAGCACTCAAGAAGCAGAGGTAGGAAGGTTGAAAGTTCAAGGCCAGCCTAGGTTACTACCTATAAAAAAAAAAGACCAGTTTTTGCCATTGATATGACAACATGATGCTGTTCTTCAAGAACAACTAGCAATGTACTGAGAAGTCGTCTACATGAGACTGGGTAGGGTGACACATGTCTATAATCCCAAGTAACTGGGAAGTGGAAGCAGGAGGTCCAGGATTTCAAGGTCATCATTCACAACACAGAGAATTTGAGGGCAGACTTGGCTGCATGTCTCAAAGAAGCAAAGAAGTCTGCTAACTTAGACCATTTCTTTTTTAAAGTATATGGGTGTATATCTATATCTATATGTCTATATATCTATCTATCATCTATCTATCTATCTATCTATCTATCTATCTATCTATCTATCTATCTATCTATCTATCTAATTTACAAAAGAGACAGGAAAGAGATGGACAGAGAGAATGAGCACGCCAGGGCCTCCAGCCACTGCAAACAAACTTCAGATGCATGCGCCACTTTGTGCATCTGGCTTTATGTAGGTACTGGGGAATCAAAACTCTGGTTCTTAGACTTCCCAGGCTTTTACACTGGATTTGGTGGCACAAGATCTCTCTAATCCCAACACTTGGGAGGCAGAGGCAGGAGGACTGTTGTAAATTCGAGACCAGCTTGGTCTCTATAGTGAGTACTAAGTCAGGCAGTATTGCAGAGATCCTGCTTCAACAAACACATAAACCAAAAACTAACAAAAACAAAGCAATTAATATAGTAAAATATATGTTTATTTTTGCATGTGAATGTGTGTGTGTGTGTGTGCCTGCCTGTTAAAGGCCAGAGGTTGATGTTAGGTGTCTTCCTGGATTGCTGTGTGACAGGGTCTCTTACTTGACTAGTCTAAATAGCCAGCAAGTCCCAGGAATCTCCTGTGTCTGCATTCCAAGTGCTGAGAGTATAAACCAGCTGCCACACAGTTCAGCATTCACATTTGCATTTAGCATTTGGGGATCCAAACATAGGTCCTCAAGCTTGTGCAGCAAAACTTTAATTGAGTAAACCATCTCTTCAACCCTATATTTGTTTTGTAAGACAATAGCGTTTTATACTCTACATCTGGCTGGCCTGGGACTTTCTGTGTGGATCAGACTGGCCTCTAACTCTCTGCAATCCTCCTGCTTCTGCTTCCCTAGTGCTGAGATTCTAGGGATGTTCCAACACTCCTTGCTTGGAATCTATGCAAGCTTCCATATGACATCAAACTCCCTTCTGTAAGATAGTGTGTGCTTTCACTGTTAGTATCGAAACAAGGTGTTCTTTTACTGTTTATATTTTACATTGTACTAGAGATACAAGCCAAAGCAAAAAGGCAAGACAAATAAATAAAATGTGTATGGTTGTAAAAGAAGATGTAAAGCTGTCTTTATTGGGAGTCAATTTTATATTTATGTATAAAACTACAGTCATGCCCTATGTGGCGGTACATGCCTATACCTTAGCATTGGGAGGCAAAGGTGGGAAGATTGATAGTGTGAGCCCAGCTACACATTGAGGCTTGTCTTGAAAAATAAAAAATAAATAAACCTCTGTTTACAAAGACCTAGGGAATCTAAGTAAATTGAGTAAGATCACAGAATATAAGGTTAAAATATAAAACATAAAAATTTATTTCTAACACTTGCACCAAACAACTAGAAATCATAATTAAAATAATCCATTTTGCTATAGTATCTAAAACTATAAATGACTGAGAATAAATTTGCAAAACATATGAAGCTTCTTTTTCCTTTTTGTTGTTAATTTTTTTATTTTTTGACAATTTCATCCTTGTATATGATGTATTTTGATCACCATCCATTTCATTACCTTCTGGACTCCTACTGGACTCCTACCCTCTCCAAGCCAGCCCCCCTCCCCCTCCTACTTTCATGCTTTTTTCTGTGCAGCTCTCATGCAGGTGGCCACAGCTTGTGTGTGTGTGTGTGTGTGTGTGTGTGTGTGTGTGTGTGATTGCAATAGCCATATCACATCCAGAAGACAGAGCTCCACAACACTCCTCCTCATCCTGCTTTTCTTAGATTCTTTCTACTTTCTCTTCTATGATGTTCCCTGTAGCCTCAACATGTTTCTGAGATTCCTCGGGAGGAGTTCTGACAGACAAAATGTGCCCACTGGTGCAATAGTGGCATGACTGTTACCTGGGTAACCAACCACTTTCTGATTGGATTTGAGGCCTGCTCCACAGATGGCAATTCATGCCTATAGTTAAAAAGGTCACAGGTCCTATAGGGGAACCCACTATTGTTGTTTTGCTTAAGGGACCTGTAATTAACCAGCCTTCTAAATGTTTATGTTTATACCCATAGGCTAATGCAGATCTCAGCCTTGGTTAGAGAAGCTTCTTTTTGCAGCTGGCAACAGTAAAAACAGAGGCTCCTACCTGGTCAAAGTGCTGAGAATAAGTAACTGCTGAGAGCTTACCATCTCTGAGATCACAGGAATGAAGGATATGTGATATTCACACAGAGGCAGAGCTAGTCATAACAAAAGAATTGGGTATAAATGCTCCCCGACACTTGCATTCCCAGACCCTATGAAAAAACCTGAGGCTGTGAAAGCTTCTAGAATCCCACTGTACCTTTTGGAGAAGACAGGAGAATTTCCCAGAGAAAGTGAATAAAAACCAGAAAACTGGACTCAAATGAGATGGAAAGTTGTCCACTGGCTCCCACACACTAAATAAATATTATTTTAAAGCTTAAAAACAATAATAAGCTAGGAGTGGTGGCACATGCCTTGAATCCCAGTACTCAGAAGGCAAAGGCAGAGGCAGGAAGATTGCTATGAGTTAGAGACCACCTTGAGACTACGTGATGAATTCCTGGTCAGCTTGGGCTATAGTGAGACCCTACCCAGAAAAACAAAACAAAACAAAACAAAAAGATAGAAATCCAAACAGTGGTTGTCAATGGAGGGTGTCCTTTGGTTGGGAGATTTCAGGGGAGTGATGAAAATTTTCTGTCTTGATCATGGTGTTGATTATATTATATAAATATGTATCAAAACTCATCAAATTGGTTGGGTGTGGTGGCACACAGGAGCTTAAGGATCAGGAGTTCAAGGCTACATAGTGAGTTCAATGCCAGCTTGGGCTATGTGAGACCCTCTTTCAAAAAGAAAGCAAATCAGGGAGGGAGAGAGGGGGAAAAAAAGAAAGGAAATAAGAACTGGTGCTCCCTAGAGTAGCAATCCCCCCATAGGAATGCCCCTCCTACAGGTGAAATCTCAGGAATGAAGGATAGGTGATCTTCACACAGAGGCAGAGCTAGGAATAACAAAAGAATTGGGTATAAATGCTCCCTGACAGAGGAGCTGCTGAAGAAACAATTTAACACCATCCCTAGAGGCCAGGATATACGCATTTACATGATAAAGTGAAGTTATATACATCTTACTTCTAAGCATGTGTATTTAAGATTCTATGGCAAAAAACAGTTCTCAGCATGAGTGTTTTGTTTTGTTTGTTTTGTTTGCTTTTTGAAGAAAGAAGAAAGTGAATATATTTCACGAGAACAGGAAGATGTGGGCTGGGGAGATGGTTCAGCAGCTAAAGGCACTTGTTTGCAAAGCCTGTTGAACCAGGTTCAGTTCCCCAGAACCCATGTAAAGTCAGATGCAAAGTGGTGCTTGTATGGCACGTGTGCATCCACACACACATACATATGCAAGAAATTAAAAGCATGCTTTTGATATTACATTTCTGAAATTACATAAAAATATATTTGTATGGATATATGAGTAAAGACATCTAGTAGTTACTCTATTTGGTAACCTATTTTTTTTTTGGGGGGGGGAGATTCATGTAGGGTCTCACTCTAGCCCAGGCTGACCTAGAATTCACTATGTAGCCTCAGGCTGGCCTCAAACTCACAGTGATCCTTCTACCTCTGCCTCCCCAATCCTGGGATTAAAGGAGTGTGCCACCACGCCCTGATCTTTTGTATTTATTTTGTAAGCATATATCTTCCTACATACTAAGCATCATTCTGAATGCTTTTAATAACTAATTTGATTCTTCTAACAGGCCTCTGAAGCAGGTTTTATTAGATTCTGCCTTTGATGGGGTTGTTGTTTTGAGATGGGGGTCTTGCTGCTGTGTAATCCAGGCTATTTGTGATAGATACTTCCTTATTGCCTTCCCAAACACCACTATTCCTGAACCAGATTCTGCACTTAAAATATATAACAGAGGCACAAAAGAGGTTGCCTGTAGCTATACAGCCAGGAGACACCAAATCAGGGATTTTAATCCAGGCATTTGAGCTCCAGAGTCTACGC
>PVHP010040628.1:0-15893 GCA_004024765.1 Zapus hudsonius | reverse complement strand
CCATCTCTGGACGAATGGATATCCAAAACGTGGTACATACACACCATGGAATTCTACTCAGCACTGAGGAAAAATGATATAACGAAATTCAAAGGAAAGTGGATGGACTGGGAACAGATCATACTTAAGAGAACTCACATAAGAACAGAGAGACAAACCCCACCTATTCTCCTTCAAATGTGGCCCCTAACCATGTTGAGCTTGAATAGTAAGCAAACCTGACAGGTGATTCAGGAGACAGACAACGATGATGGAAGGAATTGGGGGCTGGGGGGCTGGGACTGAGGGGGGAGACATACACTAATCTAAACGTACAATAAATTGACTCCATAGAATCCTTCTGTGTACATGTTCTTGAGGTAGCTGGGGGCATCATATGGTAAGAAGGGCCCTGAAGAGGGGGGCATGGAAGCCTACCTCTAGCACAAATGACTGACCTTTTTCACTCCCTGATCCAGTAAGTAGTTACTGCCCACAATGAGCTGTTGATCGTAGTGACCTGCCTGGTCCCTAAAACAAGACAAGCTCTTGAATACCCGCCTCAGGACAAAGATAAGACCTGTGGCTAAAGATTCCACAGACTTCTAGCCAGCTTCCCCTTGTCAGTGCTTGGCACACTCTTCTCCTGCTGTTGTCCACCTGGTGTTGGCCAGGAGGTGATGTCTACTTCTCCTCTCATGCCATCATTTTCCTGCCATCATGGAGGGCCCCCTCGAGTACCCAAGCCAAAATAAACCCATTCCTCCCCAAGCTGCTCTTTGGTTGGGTTCTTTGTTGCACGATGAGAAGTTTGACGATATCAGTGTGAGTGCAAAATAGCCCAGACATTATGGAACTCAGTGTGGGGGATTCTAAAAAATGGGAAATAGACCCCCATATGGCCCAGCTCTACCTCTGCTGGACATGCAGCCCAAGGACCCCACACTCTACCACATCCATGTTGATTGCTGCTCCATTTACAGAGGCTAAGAATGGGAATCAGCCCCGCACCCATCCACAGATGGATGGATACTGAAAAGCGGTCCATGAGCACACGGTGCTCTATTCATCAGTACCGAAAACGAAGCTATGAAAATTTCAGGAAAATGGATGGATCTGGAAAGAAGCACTCTTACTTCACTTGATGACATATTCCCTTGGTGTCATGGTTTGATCCAGGTGCCCCCCACAAACAATTGAATGTTCTGATAGATTGATCCTCAGCTGATGGCCATTTGGGTTTTACAACCTCGATGAAGCTGTGTTGTCGGGGGTGGGCTTATGGGGTCATAAGCCAGCTTCCCCTTGCCAGAGTTTGGCACACCTTCCTGCCGCTGTTTGCAGTGTTGTGGAAGAGGTGATGTCCATCCTCTGCTCATGCCATCGTTTTCCCTGCCAGGATGGAGTCTCCCTTCGAGTCCGTAAGCCAAATAAACCCATTCCTCCACAAGCCGCTTTTGCTTGGGTTCTTTCTGCACAGCAACTAGAAAGCTGACCACAACACTTGGATATACAGGTCTCAGTTTGTGAGATCTATAAATATGTCTGGGGGGGGGACAAATGTGAGTTAAACCTTTAAGATAGCGGTATAACCAAACGTGAAAGCAAAGAGAGGATCTAGAAGAGGAGGAGGAAGGGAAAGGATGCGCGTGATACAGAAGGTGGAGAATTGGGAGGAAGAGGGAGGAGGCGGAAATCAGGGAAAACAAACTGTATTTCAAAATTCCAGAATGAGTGATACCTAAATTTCTCTATGTCGATTAAAAATAAAGTTTTCAGGAAGAAAGAAAGAAAATGTCTTACACGCATAGCAGAGAAGTGTCTGGGAAAATGGCAGCTGATCGATCAACAGGTTACAGTGTAGAGTCATGAGATGAAATCATGAAAATGATTCCTCTTGGAAGACCTGGGTGAAAACAGCCTGCTTTAAATGTTTAAGGCCTATGAATTAAATCTGAAAGAAATAAATCTACTGAAGGTGCTGGTTCGTAAGGGTCATGAGTGCTATGCCCAGCCTCGGAAAAGCATCAGGACCATCGTCCGGTCCCTCCCTGCACCCACCCCGTCTGCTGCTGAGCTCATCCAGTGCTGAGGCCCTGTGATCTCAGATGTCTTCGGGCCAAAAGCTACGCCACTATTCAAGTAAGTGCTTTTCCTTCTGCAAGCTGACGTGCCCAATCCAGTCCTCAGAAATCCAGGAGCATAAGTTTTGGTCACTGTTCCTGACTGTATGAACTGACAGACTACGCAATTGCATTCCCTGGAACCTTTCCATGTTCCTTTGGCTACATCGGAGAGAGGTGTGTCTCCCCAGTGATTTCGAGGGGTCTATGAAAGGGTTTGTGCTCTGGTACACAGAGCTGGAAGCCCGTCCTCAATCTCACACATGATTGCATATGGCAGATTAATGCCTTTGAACAAGCTAGCCTCGCTATCGGAATTTTCCTCTAGTAGGAGTTAAGACCTGATGTGTTTCCCACAGTATCCCAGAGAGACGGAAAAAGATGGTGGCAATGTTATATACTGCCCATAAAGGAGATGTTCTTTCCCATAACTCAGGAAAAGATTGGCTAAACCATCATCTATTGCATGACGATTGAAAGTCCCTTAAATATTTTGAAGTAGATCCTCCCTCGAATGTCATTTTAACAGACCACTATGATTGGGTGCACATCGCCTGGGCCCCGAGTCGCTCACTTTGGAGGCGTGAGTCACACTCGGTGAGCTAAGGGTTTCGTGGATCAGAATAGAGTGAAATGATGTCACAGTTATGGTTTAGATTTCTATGTGAACTGTTGGACTTGCTTCTCTTCCAGGATCAGAATAACACTTTTGTGTGCGTTGTATGCATGCGTGGGCAGATGTGAGTGCTCCTTGTACACGTGGGCAGATCTGGCCCAGATGAGAACATCTGGTGTCCTCCTCTCTTGCTCGTCCGTGCGGTTCCTTAAGACAAAGTTGCTCACTGACTCTGGAGTGATATTTTCAGTTAGGGCTGACAGAGAGCCTAGTATTTCTCCAAGTCTCTGCCCCACACAGGCTGGGAGTTATAGGCATGTGTGGCCATGCCTAACTTTTTATTTTTTTTTAAATATTTTATTTATTCATTTTCAAGCAGAGAGATACAGAGAAAGAGAGCGAGAGCGAGAGAGAGAGAGAGAGAGAGAGAGAGAGCACCAGGGCCACCACCTTGTGGGGCTGGCTTATGTGGGTACTGGGGAATGGAACTGGGGTCCTTAGGCACTGGAGGCAAGTGCCTTAACCGCTGAGCCATCTCTCCAGCCCTAGCTTTTTATTTTTTTTATGCATGCTGGGGATCAAACTCAGATGAGACTCAGGTCCTCTCAGGATCTGATATCTACAAGCAAGTACTCTTGTGCACTGAGCCAGCTCCCAAACCGCACTCTACGGTGGCAAATTTCAATGGCTGGCTTCGTGGTGAACCACAGTGGTTGGCTCAGCATAGGGTAGGTCAGTGGTTGTTCTGTTTTGTGCCTCAATATTGCTACTATTCTGATGTCTGCATTCTTTTTTTTTTATCTGTCCAAGCTCCTGAAGTGATTCTAACACTGATATTTGTGAGCACTTACTTGGTAAATAGCTGAATAGATTCATCCTCGAGTTTAGGGGAGGTGAGAAAACATCCAAATGCAGGGCATCTGTCAGTGCAGCTTCAGACCCTATTTGCTGTCCAGTCAGAAAGGATGCTGTGTGTCTGCAGGCGGCCGACACAGCTCCTGGAAGACTTCTCCAGCGAGAAATAGACGGCTCTATAAAACCCATGAGGAGACTCGTGAAACTACGGTCTCTAAGGTGAGTCTGTCTCTGTCACTGAATGGTTTATAAAATGCTCTTTGACTCTCCTAATATTTCCATGTCTATGATAACCCTACTTTCCAGGATCTTTTATAGGGTGCAAGGACTATTTCCGTTTCCTTTTGAGATCAGCAGTAGAATTTTCTTAGATCCCAACATTCAGTCTTAGGGGTGAAATAAGCTGGAATACTGACAGCAGATTCAGGTACCCACAAACCAGCTGATACCCCACACTAGCATCCTCGGTCTTCATTTCCCGCTTTCAGATGCTGTCCCGATGGGTCACGAGGTGGTTTAAGCTTCCAGCCCTCTGTTCGCATCTCATGTTTATGGTTGCCTGCAAGTACTCTACCATGACAGTGGGGTTGTGTGCCTCCTGTCCTACTCATAGTGACGTTCAAAGTACCGTCTACTTCAGACGCTGCAAAGACTGAGAACTAGTTAAGGAGATTTATTCTGTTTGAGCCAAAGTCTAATCTACTTAGCTTCCAGCCACAGAACTAATAACCATCAGAGAACACTTGTGTCCTATATGCTGAAACCTGAAATGCTGTGACCACCCAGAACCCAGTGGAAGTATGAATTACACAGACAACATCCCCCGAAGGAAGGCTGGTCCACCATCCATTTGGCTTAATTGGGGTGCATATTACAGAAATAACTTGAATGCTCCCCAAAGAAGCTGGAATCCTAACATTGAGGAGGAAAAAAAAGAGTAACCGAAAATCTATTTTGCCAAGAACTTTATGGTTGAAATTATGGCCTAATGAGATATTTTTTAAAAGCCTTCTGTGTTCCCGATTTAAGCAGATGCAACCTAAAATTACTCAAATATTTATATTTCTGTCAATGGCTCTAATCCATTTTGTCACTTAATTGTATAAAGCTATCCTCTACAAAATGGCATACTGGTATTTTGAAATAAATTGGTTTTTAAAAATGGACATGGATTGAAAATGCTACAGATGGGGTTTTATATACAGTTGTTTGCTTGGTAGATGGAATATTGAATCCCTCACCCATTAAATGCATCCTCACCACAGATTTGTTGCACTTGCTATTTGACATCTCGGTGTATTTCATGTGAATATTTATGGTCCTTTCAAGATAATATGGAGACAGATTACGTGATTAGACACGGCCCGATGCTGACATCTGCTGGATGCACCGTGGATGGTTCTGACTCAACAGAATCCATATAATCTGCTTAAACTGCAAGGATGTAAGAAACAGAAAGCAACGCTTGACATCATTTTACCTATTAGACATTTCGCTCAGCTCTCCGTAAATCCACAGTTTATATCAAAACCAAGGATATCACTGAATCTCAAAAGGGGGGTGAGGTTGAGAACACAGACACTGCGGGACTCGAAGATGAGAGCAAGTAGAGAGATACTCTATGTTCCGAGTAAGGATGAGCTGTCAATAATATATGTTAACCACTGATACCGCCTTTCAGCGGCTAAGCCTCCTGTCAGTAAATGCTGTTTTCTCTTGTAAAGAGGAAACAGTGCTCCTCTCCCCTCCTCTTTGAGTGTGAGAAACTGTAAAGTTCTGTTCTGTGTTCTTCACCATAATGTGCTCTCTTGGGTAGATTTTCCGTGGTTGCTGTGGGTCTACAATGAATCATAGCTGCATCTTGCCAAGGTCAACTCTCTTGCTAGATACGTTGCTATAAACAGTCACACTTGTGTTTGGATTATGGCCCGGCCCTTCATACTATTTCTAAGTTGAAGTGAAGTCATTAATTTAAAAGTGTGTCTGCTCCTTAAGTTTTATGCACACAATACAATAATGCTGATGACAAAACCGCATTGTTCCATTGATCAGCAGAAGTTATGATATCAATGGACCCTTCATTCCTGACAACGACACCTCCTTGGCTGAACCCCAGCAGTCACAGCTTGACCGTGTGGAGACTTCACAAGCCGGCGTCAGGCTGGATTTCTCCTTCCTAGACTGGAGTGTTTCACTTAGCATAACGCCTGCCAGGTTCACACATGCTGTTGAATGTGACAGGGTTTGCTCAGTCTTTAAGGAAAAGACAGATGGCCTTGCAGGTTCTGTAAAAACGAGATATTCACATTACAAAAGAATGAAATTTTGACCCTGTGCACATGCCACATACGACAATGGATCAAAATTTTAAACATAAGATCTGGAATTATAAAACTAGAAGAAATACAGTGGAAAGCTTCGTACATGGGGCCTGGCAACAATCTCTCTCACATGACATCAAAAGAAAATCACACACAACCTTAAACTGCAAAGCTTCTTCACTGGGATGGGAGATGCTCAGGGGTTAAGGGCTCTCGCCTGCAAAGCCTGACAGCCTGGGTTCACTTCCCCAGTATCCAGACAAAGCCTGATGGAAAATGTGGCGTGGGTGCATCTGAAGTTCATTTGCAGTGGCAAGAGGCCCCCGTGCCTTATCTCGCTGTCTCCTTGCAAATAAATAAATTTTTAAAATAAAAAAAATTGTAAAGTTTCTACACAGCAAGGGAAATACCAACAGAGTGAACAGAATGAGTGGAAATATTTACAGAACAGATCTGATAAGGGATTCATATCCAACCTGTACAGAAAGGTCCTGAAACTCAACAGCAATGATAATGAAATAGGGGCAAAGGTTTTGAATACACACCTCTCCAGAGAAGATAAGCAAACCGCTCACAGGCCCACGAATAGAGTCTCCGCATCACCAGTTATCCGGGAAACACCAATCAAAACCTCAGTGAGACACTTGGAGGGTCTTCCCTGCCAAGATGGCTGTATCAAAACACAAACCATGTTCACAGGTGGGGAGAACAGAAACGCTGCTTCCACTGGGAAAGTTATATGGGCGTTCCTCAAAAAATTAAAAACATAATCACCATGTGACTCAGACGTCCTATTTCTGGGTAGATATTTAAGACATCATATTAAGATCTTAAAATGATATAGCCATTCCCTATTCATTGCAGCATTATTTGCAAAAGTCAACATATGGAAACAGTCTGCTCTCAGCTGGAGAATGGATACAGAAAGTGGGGTACGGGCATGTGCTGTGAGCTCCCCTCAAGAACTGACCGTCACGCACGTGAGCACAGAGCAGTGACTGCAGGTGCCCTAGAAGGGCTTCTGTCACCACCCTCAGGTTAGGCTTCTCTGCAATCTGACCCTACGACACCCTCAGAAGCATATGGATATTTGAATCTCCAGTAGCTAATATGCACCACTCATGAGTTAGTGCCCAACAACTATTTGCTAATCTGAGTTCTCTTTCTGAAATGGGTGGCAGTGATGCTGTATGAGTGCATAATGCAAAAATCATGTGGCTATCTGGGCATCCCAGCACTGAGGCTGAGGTAGGAGGATGGCTGTGAATTGAGGCCACCCTGAGACTACAGAGTGAATTCCAGGTCAGCCTGGGCTAGAGGGAGACCCTACCTCGAAACAAAATCCTATACTGTATTGTTGAGTGGAGATAGCATATACGGGAGCTGGGGAGGCGGTTCAGTGGGCACGGGGCTTGCATGCAAGCATGAAGACCTAAGTCTGGGTCCACGACACCCACGTAATATGCCAGGTTGGCATGGTGCCATGTTTCTGTGCGCCCACCAGCAGGATTCCTGGTGCTCGGTGCCCAGCTGTGAGCTTTAATTGTGCACAGGCCCAACCTCAACGAACAAGGTGGACAGTGACTGAGGAGGCCAGGGAGAGTAGGCTGTCAATTCTCCTGAGAGCATCTCAGTCTCGGGGTGCTGTGGGAGAGGAGGGAGGTGCCAGGCTGGATTCCATGGACTTCCTAGTTGTGTCTGACAGCAGCGGCCTGTGCAAGTTGATAGAACAGAGGCTGCTGGGCGTGGATCTCACCCTGGGTCTGTCTCCAGAGCTGTCTTCAAACGCAGTCCAACAGAATGAGGAAATGTCAGCCAAATACTCTGCAGCTCCATCAAATGCATACAAGCCACCAAAGACCAAGGCTAAGGAAACGGCTTCCCTCACTGACAGCAGGCCTGCAAAGAGGCATCAAAACTCCCCAGGAATGATGAGGCAGAAACCACATGAGTAGTGGAGACCAGGGCATCTGGTCATGACAGTCATCTCCTGGCGACCTTCTGACCCAGCACCACGGAGGGTTCTCTCCAGTCAGCCAGTGCTGCTGCCACTGCCTGGCTCCATCTTGGGAGGAAGGCCTACAATCCCCCATGTCAAAGTCAGGCCTCCCTCACGGCCACAACCAAATAGACTTCACTTACCTTCCCTTACAGAGCCCACCTCAGAGAGAGAGGAGAAGAGAGAGAAGCCAAACCACAAATAGGAAAAGAAATAAACAGATAATAGCATGGGAATTCTAGATGTAGTTAAGAATCAAAGGATTCTTTTTTTTTTTTTTTTTTTTTTTGGCTTTTCAAGGTGTGGCCTCGCTCTAGCCCAGGCTGACCTGGAATTCACTAAGGAGTCTCGGGATGGCTTCGAATTCATGGCGCTCCTCCTACCTCTGCCCCCCCACCCAGTGCTGGGATTAAAGGTGTGCACCACCGTGCCTGGCAAGAATCGAAAGATTTTTCTATTCCTTGTTTACACTTTGAAATGGGGAAAGAAACTTAGAGCATTTTTCTCAATTAAAAATATTGTCTCTAAACCGAGAGTGGTGGCGCACGCCTTTAATCCCAGCACTCAGGAGGCAGAGGTAGGAGGATCGCCATGAGTTCAAGGCCAGCCTGAGACTACAGAGTGAATTCCAGGTCAGCCTGGGCTAGAGTGAGACCCTACCTCGAAAAACCAAAAAAAAAAAAAAATTGTCTTTATTTTGAAATGCTCTAAGTTTCAAAGTGTAAGCAAGGAATACAAAACACGGGAAAGGAGTGAGAGAAGAAATATCCCAAGTGCGAGAACTGGGTGACCTGAATCAAAAGCCGTGCTTCTATGTTGGACACGTTGATCTGTGAACTAGCATTTTTATGTCTGTTAGCAACTCGCCCACTGACTTACTCTGAATTCTCTATGAAACGCTACCTAAACTGAAATTAATGTGGTAGGAAGGTCTTGTTTTATTTTATAGGCTGTTTGTCATACAGAAGGAACATTCTAGAAGGATCATTGTCTTTAAGTAGATCGTACTTAAACACACATTTTGAACTACAAATCCTGTTTGTAACTATGGATGGTTGATATACAACCCAATGTTCCTAATTATATTACCCGGCCAATGGCACGTATGGACTCATGGAACAAGAGGAGACACGCAGCAGGATTCCCGGTGTCTTTCAGTGATCTGAGAAGACAAATAGAGAACTTCTAGTCAAAGCAGAGAGGAGAGACGAAAGGCCTAACTAGCCACGTAAGCATGAGGACACTGGTAAAGCTACATGAGCGCCTGCCATTAAGAACCTTAAAATGGAACTGGGGATTCAGGGCGATAGGCACCGGATCCCGTACTCTTGGGCTCCCAAGAAAAGATGCACTTTGCGAGCGACTGACGGGGAGGCTTCTAAAAATAGAATCTAGGGAATCCAGAATTGTGTATATTTGTTAACCTATACTGATCTCACTCTCTGATGAAGATTGTGTTTGTATTTTTCAGGATACAGCGAGAGAGCTGGGGCCCATCTAATCCTACCATCCGACTGTAGGCCGATAGCTGAGATCCTGGCAAGAGATGAGCCACCACAGTCATATCGTGGAGGATCCATATGGAATCCCACAGAGAATGACGGGATGAACGAGGGACCCTCAGCCACAGCCATTCAATCAACACAGGATAAGCCAGTGAGACAGAAACCAATGATTTTCGACACAAAGACCCCTAAGCTCACAACCTTAAAGCAGCCTTAATACTCATCCACCATGACTCAGGGAACTGAGCCGAAGAGGGGCGGAAAGATTGTGAGAGCCGTGGTGGGGGAGACGATCCAGAGGCATGGCCAGGAGAACCTGGCTGAATATTAGGCTATCCATGGTCCCTTGCCACAAGGACTGATCCAGACGACCCACAAAGGAGGACATCCAGCTGACTGGGGATGGGGGGACATTGAGGAATTGGGGATAACAACTCATTGTTGGCCCACTAAACTATGTAACTCATTATGGACAATAAACAACAAAAAAAAGAACCTTAAAAATCCTTGCTCCGTTCTCTGTGTAACAACAAGGCCCTGTCCACTCATGGAAACACGTGTATTTATGGACAACTCTCCACCAAGCACCATGGCAGGCTCTGCCCTGAAGGTGCAAAGTTGTCCTGCTCTTACAGAGAAGCGGTACACTGATTGAAATGCTGGGAGGGAGCAGAGTGATGAACAGGACACCTAATCTTGGTTTAGGGGTCGAAGGTCACCCATCTCTCTGTCGCCTGGTCCCCTTGAGGGATTTCTGCCCCTGAGCATGTTTCATGCTATTTCAGTTGTATTTTCTCATTTCGTTTCTTTTGTTGTTGTTCTGCCTGATTCATGTGTTTGTTTGTAAAGAGCACCTTAAAGCACAGCCCATTGTGGCCTCCAGTCCTTGAACACCCCGGCCCAGCCCGCCATGTGCTGGGATTATAGGCACCTGCCTGATTTATCCTAGTGTGTAAGGCGCTGCCTTTGGCGCCCATCCTGCAGGAATCTCACCTCCTCTCTGAGGAAAGTCCAGCATCTCACTCATCCTTACTTCCCTCAGGCACACCTGAGTCTTACACGTGGCAGGTTTGGTCCTGTGCAGTGGCTTCTGGGAAGTAAGAGAATTAGCAACACTTGCTAGTGATGATCTGACTGTCCTTATTTTCACAGGTGACCTCGACTCTATCTTTTCACAGAGGTCATTTCTTTTTTTTTAAAATATTTTATTTATTCATTTTCAAGCACAGAGAGAGAGAGAGAGAGAGAACCAGGGCCACCACCTTGTGAGTCTGGCTTATGTGGGTCCTGGGGAATTGAACCTGGGGCTTTAGGCACTGGAGGTAAGTGCCTTAACAGCAGAGCCATCTCTCCAGCCCCAGAGGTCATTTCTAAATCTGAAGGCATTAAAGCTCATGCAAATGGTTCGCTTTGTGTCCCCAGAGATACAACAGGGATGGTTGGCTTAAGAACTAATCCAACCAGCAAGGGAGGTTACCGTTCCAAGAATGGAAAATTCCTAAAGGAAAAGTTAATCCACAAAAGAAATCCCTCTGAAAGGGAAATCTATTGATTGAAATTCTTTTGATGGCAAGAAACAAAATCCAACTAAACCTAATTTGGAAACACCAAAAGCTCACTTGAGAACCTGAAAAATGTTAGGGTGGGGAACAGAAAGAAATCCGACATTCAGATTCCCCAGCTTTTATCCAGTCCCCCTGGGCAAGACGGCATCGCTGTCTTCTCGTGTTCAGTTTCCTCTGTTCCTTAGACCTGACCTTCACAATACCTAAAAAGTCCCTATTTCCAAGTAAGGTCACATTTCTAGATACCAGGGGTTAGAGCTTTGGTGGTTAGAATTCAATGCTCTGTGTGTGTTCCTGGAGAAACAGGCTCAACTCTTATTTCCAGGTCCAAATTCTACAGGGAGGAGCTGTGTTATAGGAAGATACCAGCCCTGACCCATCCCATTGACAGGGCTGGGATCTGTTTTCCTAACGTAATAACTTCTATGACAGCTAGACATAAAGAAGCAGGTGGCAATTCTACAGATGTACACAGAAAGGAAGGAAGAGAAGGACGGCAGATTGAAGCCTACATTGAGTCAGTGCAATTGGCAGGAGATCCTCTCAGAAGACTACTGGACAACAGCCCTAGCTCCCATGAAAGACTCACTGGCGTGAGCAGTTTCCTTGTCCAAGCAACTAGACTCCATACAAAACTGCAAGTCCTAAGTTTTAGCCTAACTAAATCTACCTCTGAGTTAAAGAACAGGAAGTTCTGTGTCTACCATGGGCCTGGTGGTGTAATATTGACTCATTCATCAAATATTCGAGCTGGGCATTGTGGCCCATGCCTGTAACTCCAGTGCGGGGAATATTGAGGCAGGAAGTGAGTTCAGAGCCAGACTGAGCTTTATGTATTCAAATATGTGTGAGTATACATGTGTGTATGTGTGTGTATGTGCACATGTGTGTGCATGCACCAGTGTGTGTGTGTATGTGTGTGCGTGTTTAGATTCATTATTACAGACACTGCATAAGAGCCAACAAGAGAAACTGACACCCCTGGCCATTGGGAAGATTGCATTCCTATAAAGACAGGTGGACCTACCTCCAAAGTAACACATATGAACGAAATCACTAGCAAGAAAGGGGATCATCTGTTGAGGTCAGAAAGTCGGGGATGCCTTACAGATAGGATGGCATTTGTGCAGAAAGCTCAATGAGTAGAATATTGAGTGAAAACTATCACAGAGAGAAGAAACAACGCGTACACACCCAGAAAGTGGGCTGTTGATCTGTTGGAGGAATTACAAGAATATGGCTGGAGAGAGTGAGGCATAAATGAGGAAGAAGAGATTGAGGAGGAGGCAGAGCTCCAGAGCCAAAAGCCGTCCTGTCGGTACATTTCAAGGCTTGGGTTTGACTCTCTGAGAGAGGCCATCTCAAAAGAAGCAAGGAGTAATAATGGGCACTGGCTGCTTGGCTGGGTACAGACGATGGGGAAAAAGGTAGGAGGAGAAGCCAGATGGACCAGCTACAGAAATAACCTAGACAAGAGGTGACCCGGGTGGAGATGTGACCAGATGCTGGGCATCTCTCGAGAGCAGAGGTGATGAAATTTACTCACGTCGAGTCTGAATTAAGAACAATAGCAACATTTGTGCAGGGTGTGGTGGAGCACGCCTGTGATCTCAGCACTCAGGAGGCAGAGGTAGGAGGATCGCTGTGAGTTCAAGGCCACGTGGACACTACATAGTGAATTCCAGGTCAGCCTGGGCTAGAGTGAGACCCTATCTATAAAGGCTTCATAGGGTTGCTCTTTTCTATAGAGAAAGGGATTTTGGAAGCTGAGAGCAGATTGAGCATCTCAGATCTCCAAGTGAGACGCTGCCTAGGTGGACAGGCAGGACTGGCTGACTTAGAAAAGCCAGGCAGTTCAGGGGGTCGAGTCTGTAGCCATCTTCTGTAGCTGCTCTTTAAAGCCACAGACCAGATGAGGTGTCTTCTCAAACTGTCACTCCAGACCTCAGACATGTTTATGGACAGCTGCCTTCCCTGCACTTCCTGTCCAGGGCCACTCAGATGACAAGTGAGAACCTCAGCATCTACCTCGGGACACCTCGCTTCTACTCTGATGTGCTATCCTTGCATTCCGTGGTCTAAACCCTTCCTCGGAAATAATCACAAGAATCAGATGAAGGTAAAACTCAAACCAGCCCAACTGACCACTCATTAGTGTCCTTATGAAACCTGGCTAAGGTGACATCCTGCCTTATCTCCAGTCGTCGCTTTCCCGTGCCAAGCCTCACTGTCACCTGAAAAGGTAACCAAGGTAACCCAGGTGTGGCTTGTCACTACAGCAAGTTCCATTGAAGTGTAGCACCTGCAGGTATCATGCAATCCTGTTGATAATACAGTTTTCTTGCTGGCAGAAAAATTTGTTCTTTCATTTTATTTTCTCTGATTGATGTTTCAGAGAGCTGCCCATTTTTTCATATTAAACCTCAGCTCAACAGTTACATATACACATTGATTTTCTCCAAAGTCATCTGCCTGTATAACAGGATGGATGCATTTAGGTTCATTTGAAGAAAGGACAATTCTTCATGGTGGGCCTTGCTGGTGGCACGTGTGGGTCTGTGTGAGCCAGGCCGATGGTTCTACGATGCCTTCAGCTCCATCTGATCTGGAACTGTCGGCAGCATCGAGGTGGCGCTGGGTGGGCTGAATACTCTTTAAACACAAAATAGACGATTTGACTACAAAAGGTATTTGAAAAGTCCCAAGTCTGTGCCCTCTCCAGCCACTTATCTGCATCAGGTGTGCAAACATTGCAGAGAGAAGAAATACATACAGACTTGGTTTTTGTCCCATCAATGTGCGTGAAGATCTTCATTGTGACCAGGAACAGCTCCTCTGTGTTCTGCTCTGCCAACCACCTTAATGCAAGCGAATTTCATGCCTCCCGTGTTGGAGAAAAATGTCCCTACTTCTCAGGATACTGGGGCTCTCCGGTACCTTTTGTATTGAGACCTGATAGATTTTCCTGCTGCCACGGTGCTCTGATGCCATTTATTTAATGTTCATTACATCATTAGTCACGTAATGATGTCATCATTCATCATGCCACCTGTGAATATTGGCTTCCAGTGGCTCTTAAAGGCCGTGGCTGTTTCACTGATGATGACCACAAACGTCGGCTTCTCACCCAGAGCTCCTCAGAAAATGTGAACCATAATTCACTGTCTGATCATTAATTCGCTGCCTAGAATTTGTATCCTGAATGGAGAACACTTCTTCCGACACCTCTTCTGTTGTGCTTGTCATGGCACTTGAAGTGAGCTCGTGTGATGTTTACACCACCGCTTTCCTCATGCCATTAGCAAGGGGAATATGTGTGCCCGTGGACAGGATGAGAAGAGTGGACCATTCATCAAAGGCACCCAGCCATCAGCAGGCGAAAGATAAAATCATCCAGGAAGAACACAGCACCTGACAGATGTCAGAAGCAGATGACCTTGATTAGAAAAGGTCAGAGACAATAAATGAGGATGTCCCAGGAGGCTGCCTGTCCCCAGGCATGACACCTGCAGACGCACAGCAGAGGGCAGCATGGGCAGCAGGGCAGCAGGTTCCAAACACCTGCCGCCACCCCCACAGCCTTCTAGTCTTGTGGCCAGAGATGACGCCATGCTGGAACGCACTTGGGCAGAAGATACACAAGCCCAGAATACAGCACAATGCCAGAGGGGAGCGGGGACCCCAAATCTATGGAGCCAGAGCTTGAACTTATCTTGCATCATATGTGTGAACCACGAAAAGTTCACGAGATCAGAGGGAACTCTCACTGGCCCTGAGTCCCAGTCCACAGCGAGATGATCTCATAGCATAGGCCCCCGTGAGTAGCACAGGAGGTGGTCAGAGGAGAGGATACGAACACCACAGAGGGAGTGACGTGGAGTCACGGGACAGCCCACCTAAAGGGCACTGCCAACCCTGGCCCGTCCTAGTCTGAAGGGGAAATGAAAAGTTTGAGAAACATGACAGAGTTTAGATTCAGATTGTCCCCAAGACCCTATGTGCTACAGGATTGTTACCCTGAGGTGAGCCAACCTCTAGGAGGTGGGGCTTAGAGAGGGTCCTATCATTGGGGTGCGGCACTGAAGGGAGTATTGCACACTCCGTCTTTCCCATCTTTGTCTCTCTTTGCTTCCTGACCACCATGAGATGAATAGGGCTTCTCTCCCAGGCACATGATGACGACACCACAGGCCCAAACTGATGGGACCAGGGGACCAAGGACAGAAACCTCCATGGAACAAAATCTTTCTTCCTTATCAAATGATTGTATCAAGTATTTATTAGGACACAGTGGTCGAAAACTCACTAATGCAGGAGGCAACCCAAAGTGTGAGGATGTCTCTGAGGGACTTAAGTGGCGCTGACTACAATACACTGAATTTCAGGAGGCTTTGACATGACTTCAAGAATGGACTAGAGAGGAAGGGATGCCGAAGGTAGCAGTGCTGTGCACGAGGGAACAAGAAAATGGGCCATTCTATGTGGCGATGCTTCTATATGAAGTAACAAACATGAACATCAATGCTCCAAGTTACAATCATCCTCTAACATTGAGAAAGCTTCTGCCCAATAAAAAATGGCTTCAGTATTTACATGCCCTTTAACTAAATGCCCTAAATGGCCTGGATTTCCAAGTGTAGCACAATGCTATCACACATCACTAGTCATTTGAGGATGGCTTGTGGTTAATTTGACGAGCTCTATATATGTGAGTGAGCCACAGAAGTAAAGCTTTAAGCGCTATGGTTTGAAAAATCACCTTTCATAGCATTGATAGGAGATAGGAGACATCAAGCCACAGGAATGACGTTAGTAACTGAGCCAATTCTCTGTGATGAAAATCTAGGAGACTAAGAAATAGTGACATTCCTAACAGCTGAAGACAGTTCTACCCATGAGCATTAAAAACTTCCTATAAAGAGTGAAGAGA
>PVHP010040627.1:0-15789 GCA_004024765.1 Zapus hudsonius | reverse complement strand
AAGATATCACCATCATGAACATATATGCACCAAATTCGGGTGCAACACAGTTCGTAAAGGAAACCCTACTCAAAAATAAAGCAGAAATAGACTCTAATTTCATCATAGTAGGGGACTTTAATACACCTCTATCAGCCCTAGACAGATCAACCAAACAGAAAATCAGCAGGGACATAATGGAGCTTAATGACACCATTGATCAACTGGGGATAACAGATATGTACAGAACGTTCTACCCCAAAGACACAGAATATACATTCTTCTCAGCAGCTCATGGGACTTTTTCTAAAATTGATCACATCTTATGTCACAAATCCTCCCTAAACAAATTCAGGAAGATTGATGTAGTTCCTTGCATCATATCAGATCATAGTGCATTAAAGGTAGAAGTTAACAGTGGAACAGGATCCAGAAAATACACAAAGTATTGGCACCTGAATAATTCGCTCCTAGAAAATGATTGGGTCATCCAAGAAATAAAACAGGAAATTCAGAATTTCCTAGTTTTAAATGATGACGATAACACATCATACCAGAACTTATGGGACACAATGAAGGCAGTCCTGAGGAGAAAGTTCATCACGCTAAATGCTTTCATATCAAAGACAGAGAGGTCTCATATTAATTGCCTAACCACCCACCTAAGATCATTAGAACAGATGGCAAAAGCTAACCCGAAGAGCTCAAGACGAAAGGAAATAATTAAAACCAGAGCTGAGATTAATGAATTGGAAATAAAGAAAACAATTAAAAAAATAGATAAATCAAAGAGTTGGTTCTTTGAAAAAGTTAATAAAATCGACAAACCCCTGGCCAGTCTAATCAAATGAAGAAATGAGAAAGCCCATATCAACAAAATCAGTAAGGACAATGGTGAGATCACAACTGATCCTGAAGACATTGGAAGAATCATCAGGTCATATTTCCAAAAACGATACACCACAAAATTAGAGAACCTGGAAGAAATGGATAAGTATTTGGACACCTACCAACTGCCAAAGCTTAATCCAGAACAGATAAAAGCACTCAATAAATCTATCACATCCGCTGAGATTGAAGATGTAATCAAAAACCTTCCCAAAAGGAAAAGCCCAGGACCAGATGGTTTCACAGCTGAATTCTACCAAGCCTTCATCACAGAGCTAAAACCACTCTTTCTGAAGCTTGTTAGAAGCATAGAAATAGAGGGAAGGCTACCAAACACCTTCTATGAAGCTTCCGTTACCCTAATCCCCAAACTAGGCAAAGATGCAACAAGAAAAGAGAACTATAGACCCATATCTCTGATGAACTTAGATGCAAAAATCCTGAACAAAGTCCTAGCAAACCAGATACAATGCTACATCAAGAATATTATCCACCCTGACCAAGTTGGCTTTATCCCAGCGATGCAGGGATGGTTCAACGTACGCAAGTCAATAAATGTAATACATCACATTAATCTGCTCAAACACAAAAACCACATGGTTATCTCAATAGATGCGGAGAAGGCTTTTGACAAAATTCAACACCTCTTCATGTTCAAAGCTCTTGAAAGAATAGGCATAGATGGCCTATTCCTCAACTTAATAAAGACAATATACAAAACTCCTAAAGTACAGATCATACTCAATGGGGAACGACTCAAGGAGTTCCCACTCAATTCACGAACAAGGCAAGGCTGCCCACTCTCACTATGGCTCTTCAACATAGTGCTTGAAGTTCTAGCCCAGGCTATTAGACAAGAGAAAGGCATAAAAGGGATACAAATCGGAAAGGAAGAAATCAAACTATCCCTCTTTGCAGATGACATGATCCTTTATATATCAGACCCAAAGAATAGTATCAATAACCTCTTGAAGGTGATCAATGCCTTCAGCAACGTGGCAGGATACAAAATCAACACACAAAAATCAGTATCCCTTATATATGCAGAAGATAAGCAGACAGAAAAAGGTATCAGAGAGACTGTCCCATTTTCTATAGCCTCAAAGAAAATCAAATACCTTGGAATATCACTAACCAAGGATGTAAAGGACTTATATAAGGAAAATATTGAAACACTCAAGAAGGAAATAGATGAGGACATGAGAAGATGGAAAGATATTGCATGCTCATGGATAGGGAGAATCAATATAGTAAAAATTGCAATCCTGCCAAAAGCGATTTACAGATTCAACACTATGCCGATAAAAATCCCAACCTCGTTCTTTACAGACATAGAAAAAATAATCTCTCAATTTATTTGGAAGGGCAAAAGACCTCGGATAGCTAAAACTATTCTAAATAAAAAATCCTACACAGGAGGTATCACCGTGCCTGATTTCAAAACATACTACAAAGCCATAGTAACAAAAACAGTATGGTACTGGAATAAAAACAGAAAGACAGATCAATGGAACAGAATCGAAGACCCAGCTTTAAATGGAAGTAACTTCAGTTATTTGGTCTTTGACAAGGGGGCCAACAATGTATGCTGGACCAAAGGTAGCATCTTCAACAAATGGTGCTGGAGGAATTGGATAAACATGTGTAAAAAAAAATGAAAATAGACCCACTCCTTTCACCTTGCACAAAAATCAACTCCAAATGGATTGGAGACCTTAATAAAAATCCGGTAACCATGAACACCCTGGAAGAAAAAATAGGAGGAACTCTACAAGAAATAGGAGTGGGAAAAAATTTCCTGAGCAAATCTCCAACAGCCCAGGAAATACAACAAACACTTAACCATTGGGACCTGATCAGGTTTAGAAGCTTCTGTACAGACAAACAAACCATACTCAGAGCCGATAGACCCCCATCAAACTGGGAAATGATTTTCGCCAGCTACAACTCAGACAGAGGACTAATTTCCAAAACCTACAGAGAACTAAAAAAAATTGATAACAAAAACCCAAAATGCTCCCTCACAAAATGGGGTACTGATCTCAACAGAGAATTCACGGAGGAGGAAACACATATGGCCTTGACTCATTTAAGGAAGTGCTCAGCATCCCTAAGCATCATGGAAATGCAAATAAAAACCACAATGAGATACCATCTTACCCCTGTCAGAATGGCAATCATAAAGAAAACCAAAAACAATCATTGCTGGTGAGGATGCGGGGAAAAATGAACCCTCATTCACTGCTGGTGGGGTTGCAAACTTGTGCAACCATTATGGAAAGCAGTGTGGAGACTCCTAGACAGAATGGACATAGAACTACCAATGGACCCAGCAATCCCTCTACTAGGCATCTACCCGCAAGATGCCACATCTCGATGCAGAAAATTTTGTACAACTATATTTATAGCCGCTCAATTCATAATAGCCAAGAATTGGAATCAACCCAAATGCCCATCCATGGAGGAATGGACAATGTAACTGTTGTATATTTACATGATGGAATTCTACTCAGCTGAAAGGGAAAATGACACATCATAATTTAGGAAAAAATGGTCTGACTTCGAGCAGATCTTACTAAGCGAAAACTCAAAAGAACAGAGAACGGAATGCCGCATACTCTCTCTTATATGCGATCCTGGCATGAGATGAGCCACCACAGTCATACGGGGGAGGATCCATATGGAACCCCTCAGAGAATGATTGGATGTACAAGGGACTCACAGCCATAGCCATTCAATCAATAAAAGATAAGCCAGTGTGACAGAAACCAACGAATCTCGACACAAAAACCTCTAAGCTCACAACACCATAGCAGCCTCAATACTCACCCACCATGACTCAGGGAACTGAGCGGAAGAGGGGGCGGAAAGATTGTGAGAGCCATGGTGGGGGAGAATATCAGAGACTTGGCAACCCTCAGTAACAACACACTTGGGACATGAGAGCCCGGCTGAAGAATGAGCTATCCATTGTCCCCTACCACAAAGACTGATTCAGATGGCCCATGGAGGAGGATATCCAGCTGACTGGGGATGGGGAAGGGGGGGCAATGGGAAATTAGGAATAACAACTCATGGTTGGCCCACTAAACAATGTAACTCATTATGAACAATAAAGAAAAAAAATGATGTGTAAAGTGACCCATAGTAAGGATAAAAATCAAGTGGAACAGAGAAAAGACTCATGTTAAATTTAGCAAAAAATATTTATTATAATTATATCCCACATGATCATAATGCTAAGTTCCTAAAAAGACAACCCCTGAAAAATTAACTAAGATATGGAAATAAAAGATAAAATGTTACTTTGATCACACTATGCAGATATTGATGTATAGATGACTTGAAACTCATCCGAAGTCAAGTGAGAGAAAAAAGGTAGATATGTTGCTTACTTTCTTGTGACTGGGACAAGATATCTGACCTGAAATTATTTGAGGAAAGAGTTTATTTCAGTCTAGAGTTCCAGAGGGTAAGTGTCCATCATAGCAGTGAAGGCATGTCAGGCCTGAGCAGGAAGCATGTGTCACGCCTTCACATCAGCAGGAAGGAAGTAGAAAGTACAAGCAGGGCTTGCCTGACACATTTCCTTTAGCAATGCTTCTCCTCATGAAAGTTTCACAGCCTTCCCAAACAGTACTATCCACTGGGAATTAAGGATTTAATTTTAAGAATGTATGATGAAGTACATTCAACATTCCCACAACTATATTCTTCTCCTGGCTCCCATATTCTCATGGTCATCTCAGAATGAAAAAAGCATTAACTTCAATTAAAAAAAAGTCCCATAGTCTTTATCAGTTCCAGGACAGTTTAAAGTCCATAGTTTCATCTGAGATTCAATTATCTGTGATTCCTGCCACATCAAAACATGTTACATACTTCCAGCATATAATGGCATAAAATAACTGTTCCCATTCCAAAAGACAGGAGTGGAGAGATTGGACCAAAGCAAGACCAAAACTCCCAAGATAATGATCAAATCCTGTATCTGGTATCTAGGATGTGTTATAACATCCTCTGGGCTCTTAAAGTATTGGGCAGTTCTCCCCTCAACCCACTCTGCTGCCTGTAGCATCTTTACTTGAAAGTATCCACCACCAGCCACAGCTTTCCTGGGAAAAGTCCACTCCCCAGCCACAGCTGTCCCATAGTCTTGACATCTTCAATATCCTGGGATCTTTATTGTAACTTATAATTCACTTTCACAGCTTCATGCAGTGATCTCTAGGTCCATTTTGCAGGGAATTTGACTGTGACTTACTTAAAATGCTCAGCCTCAGTGGCTCTGTGGAACTGTGATGCAATATATGACCTTGGATTTCTTTCATTTTTTCATGCTTTCTGAAACCAGTACCACATGGATAACACTGCTAAGAGATCTGGATGCAGCCTGGCTTTGAAATACTCATCTGCATGCTGACTTTGAGGACCAGAGACCTCCTTTAGCATTTGTCTTTCAGGCCTTCTCCTATCACAAGAATTCACATTGCTTACTTGGGCCTTCAATGCATTGGGTTTTGTGCTTGGAGTGTCTATCCTGTTGCTCCAGTGCAGCACAGTTGGCATCTTTAATGGTGGCAATTTCTTTAGCAATTGCAGCTGATGTGGCTTCAGTCTTTACTGGTACTTGAAATTTGATTACATTTCTTTCTTTTCCAGACATTATATTTCCATACCTATGTGTTCTCTATCTTTCTGTCTTTCATTGTGGATCTGAATAAGAGCATCAAAGAGAAGTCAAACCATAGACTCAAGGTTTTTCTGTTGAAGTTTCCTGTGCCAAACAAATTAATCCATTACATTTAAATTCAACTTTGCTCAAGTTCTCAGAAAATGGGCAGAAGACAGCCAGATTCTTTGCCAGAATTTTAATGAACGGTTTCTAGCCAAATTCAATATTAAATAATTTTTCCCCTGTGAGTCCTCATAAACTGAGCTCCCACACTCCACATTTGTCTCAGTTTTCTGTTCTTCCAAACTCCCACCACAATATTTAATTAAGCTCTGTTTAGACTTTTCTAGGCCAAAGTTCCAGAATTCGTCATATTCCTCCCACAAACCAGTTCCAAAAACATTGAGAACTACATGGTTAGGCTTATTATAGTAATAAACCCATTCTGGGTATCAACTTTCTGTATTAGTTGCTTTCTTATTGCTGTAATAAAATACATGGGCAGAAGCAGATTAGAGAGAGAAATAGTTTATTTTGGCTTCCAGTTCAAGAGGGAAAGTACCCATCATGATGGGAAAGTCATGGCAGTCCTGAGCAGGAAGCCTGTTTCACATCTTTACATCAGCAGGCAGAATGTAGAGAGAGCAACCAGGTCTAGGCTGTACCCCCTTAATGCCTGTCCTCAGTAACAAATCTCCTTCAGCAAGGTTCCACTTCCTAATGGCTCCACAACCTTCCTGCCAAATGTCACCAAGTAGGGATTAATTATTTAAACACATGAGTCTTGGTGTACATTTTGCATTCAACACTACAGTTGGAAAAAAGAAACTAAATTCATATTTGAACCTGCTATTATCCCTTAAATAACCTAAGACTTAATAATGGAGACATTTATGATGGTTATGATTTCAGTTTGGTCAGGTTAGGAATTGTGTGAGATGTGCTTCCTCAGCAGGTCTGTGAGGGCTTTTCAGAAATGATTAAGTGAATGAGGAACTCCTACCTAAATAATGGGTGACCCTTCAGTGGGGGGGGGGCTGTATATAAGGAAGCTCCAGGAGAATGTGGCACTTTCTTTTGTCCTGCTGCACATGCTACTAAAGGTGTGTCTTCTGACTGGTCTTCTTTCTACACATTTGTACCTGCATCTCTCATTCAGCTCTCCTCTGAGGACACTGGAACCCAGCCTGCACATCCAGAACCTTGGAATGAAAAGCTATCTGTTTTTTTTTTAAATATAAATTTATTTTCCATAATGAGTTACATTATTTAGTGGGCAAACCATGAGATGTTATCCCAAATTCCCCATTTCCCCCCCCCCCTTCCCCTCCCTGATCAGTTGGATATCCTCCTCCTTGGGCTGTCTGTATTAGTCCTTGTGGCAAGGGATCCTGGATAACCTAGTACTCAGCCTGGTCTTCTTGGCCCAAGTGTGTTGTCACTGATGGGTGCCATGCCTCTGGACCATCTCCCCCACCACGACTCTCACAATCTTTCCACCCCCTCTTCCACTCAGTTCCCTGAGTCGTAGTGGGTGAGTATTAAGGCTGCCTTAATGTTGTGAGTTTAGGGGTCGTTGTGTCGAAAATCCTTGGTTCTGTCTCATTGGCCTATCCTGTGTTGATTGAATGGCTGTGGTTATAGGTCCCTTGTTCATCTGTCATTGTCTGCTGGGTTCCCTATGGATCCTCCACGATATGACTATGGTGGCTCCTCTCTTGCCAGGATCTGGGTCATCGGCCTACGGTGGGTTGGTAGGGTTAGATGGGCCACAGCTCTCTTGTTGCATCCTGAAAAACAACCAGTATCAGTTCAGTTGCTACAGAGAACCTTGACTATTATAATTGTAAATACACACACACATATGCCATCTCTGTAGATACAGAAAAATACCTTGTAAACACTCATGCATTTACAGCTGTATATCTGGATGATCTCCCAGGGAATACAGTGAACTTTTCCTCATCAGACTTCAGAGTTCATTCAGTTATCCTCCTTTATTTTCTCTGTGAAGAAAATAAAATAAATAAAGAATATGTCAACAATTATTACTTATCAAGTATCATACTTTTAAGTTCAAAATTATCACACTAAAAAGCTAAAATAAATCTCCCATATGAACAGTCTTATACATTTCTATAAATATATCAAAGGAAAAAATCCATCAGTACATTCAATGTTTTATAACATTAAGACAAAGCAGGACTCAGTTCAGAATTGCAAGAGTGGTTCAATATTAGGAAATCTATTAGTAATAGATAGAACAAACAAAAATCCCATCTAGTTTTCAGAGATGCAGAATTTTTGTTCAGGAATGTTAATGCATATTCATATCAAAACCTCATATTATAATTAGAGTCACCTGATCTCAGAGATTAGAATGACAGTGAGTTATATGCAAGGTTATTCTGTGGCAGATGTGACAATTTTTGGTAATTTACAAGATTGAAGATGATTCCAAGTTGATTAGTCTGGTTGCTTGTGTTCCTAAGAAATGTATGAGAATCTAGAGGGCACAGGGATTTGCAAAAACAAACATGAATTTAGTGTTGATATTGTGAGTCACAGCACCAGTGAAATATTCATATTCTGGAAGCAGAGTCAAATGGAAGATGGAGAGGCTGGAAGTAAGGAGATATGGAATTGGATACAAATTTAAAATGTCCTTAGCTTAGAAGTGATAAGAGATTTTACATAGAATTATTACTATGCACATATTAAAGAAATATATTGAAACCTTTTCTGCATACAATAAAAATCCCAAAAATTCTCTTGTCTTTTAGAAGCATCTTCCATTTGAGATAAAAGCCATTGAAACTACAGAGCATTTCTACTGTTCCCATTAGCATTTAGAGTGCTGTTTATATTTAAACATATTTTGCAAACTTGATTGGAATAATATTTGATACAGAGAAGTTCTTATCTTTTGTGGAAGGTACTATCTCTCTCAGAGAGGTATGAAAAATATCTGATCTTTATGTGCTAATAGTGCATGTTGGAACAACAATGTTAGGTTCAAGTATACTACCTCCACTGCAGAAATGAGAGATTTCTACTATTTTTTTAGTGAGACCTTTATTCAAGGGAATTAGTATTTCAAAAGTATTAAGCTTTATTTTTGGCATTATATATATATTGCACTTTGACAATATTCACCCCACATTACCCCCGTGATGTCATTGTGACCATTTTTCCTTCCACTACCAGTGGTATAGCCATATAAGAGAATGGCTTCTCCCATTCCCCCAGCAACCAGTAACTGTCATTAGCTCCTCATAAGGCCCTTCCCTGCCCAAAACAGAAATAGACTGGCCCTGTCATGTGCAGGTCTTGTATAAGAAGCCAAAGCGCAATGAGTTCATGGGTGCGATGGCCATGTCATGTCCAGAAGACAGAGTTGCACAACTCTCCTTCAGGTCCTCCACCTCACATTTTTGAGGTAGAACAAGGTTTGAAATCTAGATCAGCCTGATTCTCTTGCTCTGGTTCTACAGAAAATATGTTCTTGTATTTTTACCCTACAAATCCAAATTCAATTAGCTTGGATTATATAGTTGTTAAGGGAAAGGAAATTACTATTATTAAGATTAATTATCATATATCTAAGGCCTTTTATTCCAAGGAACACCTGGAAGTATATTTTCTTCTATAACTTTTAACACTTAGGAAAAATTCAATATTAATATACTTTTACTTTTAAGGAAGAAACCAGCATCAAAGTTATTAAGTCATATGTAAAAGCTTACCTTATTGGTTTTGAAATATGAATAAATGAATGATAAGTACCATAGCATAAATTGCAGCCTGTTTTTTTTTTTTTGAAATAAGAAATGTGTGCTCCGGTCTTTCAGGGTGCCATATGTTTCTATTTGACACCTGCTTGGAATTGGTCATCTTAAAAAATAAAAACTGTGACTGCCTGATGAATTGTGATTGTTTTATCCAAAGATGACAATAATATCTTCCTTTCTATACACATCTAGAAACATTGTATCTCCCTGTCAAGATACACAATACAGTTTTCTTTCACTCCTTTTGTTTTGGATTCCTTTGTCATCAACTGGACACAGTAGAAGTGTTGCTGTATGACAGTCTTGCTTTTCTTAAAGGGCTAAGGACTGAACCTAGGACCATGCTCATTCTGCCAAAACTCTTAACCACAGTTGAATTTCTTATTTAGAGACAGGGTCTCACTAAGTCACACAGCTGGCCTTGAATTGACTCTGTAGTCTAAGCTGGTTTTGAAGTTGAAACACTCTTGCTTACTTCTCATAAATAGCTGGGATTATAGGACTGTGCCACCAAGTAGATTTGCTGTGTGACATTTTAGTTAGATTATAAAAGACATTATAATTTACCCTTTCCTGAATAGGGCCTTCGTGGAAACCTGGAATTCACATTTAAGCAGGTGGTCATCACCATCCGTGCCACAGTGATACAAAGAAGCCTAATGTTGCCCAGGCCCATGGGCAAGCTGTCAGCCACCAGAGGCTCCTATCCTGGTGTCCTCACCAGCATTTTCCCCATTGCCTTACCCACTGAACTGTGACCACTGACTCTTTTAAACTACAAAGATTTTTTGCTTTATTTGCTACATAGCAACTGTAATAGACACAGTGTGTTACTAGACCCAAATCTGGCTGTCCCCTACACAACATTCCAGCTACATAGAGTTAAGATTTTGAGGCAAGAAATATATCATTTAAAATCTGTAAGATGAGAGGATGGAGGGCTCATCACAAAGTTCTTCTTACTGGAAAGTCGATTGGAGGGTAGTTTATTATAAGGTGTTTATAGTACTGTCAGTCTGATGAGCACCTTCTCACAGAAGGTGTGGTGGAGGAGGACATACATCTGTAGCAGTTACCTTCTTGCTGTAGGGGAAAAAAACACTCAACCCAAATCAGCATACAGAAGGAAAGAGTTTAATTTGGCTTACAATCTTGAGAGGAAGTTTCATTATAGCAGGAAAAGCATGCTAGGCCTAAGGAGGAAAGCCTGGATAACATCTTATTACAGCATCTGGGGAAGGAAGTAATTTGCCTAAGCTAGGACTAATAAACCTCAAAGTCAGCCCCTAGTGCCACACCTCCTCCACCCAGGTCCCACCTCTGAAATTGCCACCAGCTGGGGACCAAGTGTTCCAGTCATATGAGGACATCTGAATCAAACCATCACAACTTCTGATCCTGATTGCCTTAGTTCTGATATGCTTCTCAGTTGTGATCAAAGATCATTGTTTTCTTGGTCTATGCTTGCCACTGCCTAGTTATTCTGCATGAACTTCCTAATATATTACACAATAAACAGAACAAAAGGATGTGTTTCCTCATTGCTGGGACAGATAACTGACAAAAGAAACTTAAGAAAAGAAGGGTTTTATTTCAGCTTATTCTTGGAGGATGTAGTCCATCATGGTGGGGGAAACAAAGGCAGAACATGAAACATCTGATCACATTACCTTCACAGCCAGGAATCAGAGAAAGATGGAGGCTATAGCTCATATCATATTCTTTATGATTGAGGTTTGGCCTAAATAAAATTGAATGGTACTGATCACATTTAGAGTATGTCTTCCCATCTTCACCTAATCTAAAAAATCATTATAGACATTTCCAGAGATATTTTTGGGGTGATTTTAACTCTTCAGTTTAACAAAAGAGATTAAGCACCACAAAGGGGTAGCTTCTCCAAGGTCCTTTTGTAGGGAATAAAGTATGGGGCTTAATCACAAACACTTGAGGCTATGGGGAATATGTTATATTCCAACCAACAAATTATCACCCCTGACCCCCCATAGGCTCATGGTCATCTCATGGTGCAAAACTCTTCATTCCATCTTTAAAAGTCCCCCTTGTCTTTGCCATTTCCAACATCATTCAAAAGTCTGGAATCTCATCTGAGATTTAAGACAGTTTCTTAACTATGAGCCCAGAAATATCAAAACACAATTTATATACTTCTAACACATAATGACATAAAATAAGCATTCAAAAGGAGGAATGGGGGGCATAGCAAGGAAATACTGAAACAATGTAACAGGAAATTCAGTAGGTCAAACATGCTACATCCAAACCTGCAGTGACATTTCCAGGACTTGGTAATCCTGATGAAATTCTCTGGGCTCCTAATGACCTTGGCAGCTCCAACACTCCTCCCATGCTGCTTCATTTCTGGGTGGAATCCATCTGAACCAGAGTCAGCTGTTCTCCTTGGCATAGTTCTGCTGGGGTCTCTACTGCAACTCATGGTTCACCTTCAAAGTTCCATGACATGGCCTCTCAGGGTGAGGTATGAAACTCAGCTTTCACAAATTTTCAGCAGCTCCCAGAACCCCACTGAACTCAATCTTCTAGTTCATGTAGTTGTCATACTGCAAAATCCAGTACTATGTGGGCAATACTGCCAAATTTTTAATACAGAGGAGGATGCAACTTTGAGGAGCAGGAAATTCCTTCAGCATTCTTCCTTTAGGTCCTCTTCATTTCAAATAATTTGTATTCATAGTATCTTGAGTTTTCACTTGGTGGATCTGGCCCACAGGGTATCCTTTCCAATGTCCTAGTATAGGGAAATTGGTTTATTTTTAATGATGATAATCTCTCTCTGTAACAATGGCAGCTGAAGTTCTCAGGACATGGACAGAACACAGTCATTCTCTTTGCCAGAACATCACTTAAATTTCCTCTAGCCTAGTTCAGAGAAAGTCCCTTTCTTTCCCCCCTGAAACTTCATAAGCCTATCCTTAACAGTCCATAGTTCTCTTTTCATTGAAGTCTTTTAGGCACTTACCAGACAGCTCATCAAGCTCTTCTTAGAGCATTGGGAGGCTTCTCTAGTCCATAGCTCCAAATACTTCCATATTGCTCCCTCAAACTAGTCCCAGACTAAGAACCACAAGGTCAGAGTTGTCACAGTAGTGACCTCACTTGTCATGCTAATTTTCTGGAGCAGTTACCTTTTTCTTGCTGGGAGAGAACACCTCACTAAAATCAGCTTATGGGAGGAAAGGGTTCATTTTGACTTACAGGTAGGAGGGAAGTTTCATCATGGTGGTAAAAGCATGGCAGAGCAGGCAGCCAGGGTGTTACATCTTGCCACAGCAGCAGGAAGAAAGTAGTCTGAATGAGATTCCTAACGCCAGCAAGAGGATTGCACTAGAAAATACCAAGGCCCAGCCCCAACTGACCCGCCCCCCCCAAATTACCCACTTCCTCTGCAAGGCTTCACCTGCTGGTAAGTTAAGGATGAGGTTCAATCAAAAACATTTGAACCTATGGGCTATGTTTTTACATTCAGACTACCCCAATTAGGCTAATTCAAGTGAGAAAACTTATTTTAATTGTGGATGGCCCACTCTATTGGCCAGATTGTATGAAAAGAAAAGAATTGAATGAGGGCCAGCAATAATTACTTTCCGTATCCTTATCGTGACCAGCTGACTTAAGATTCTGCCTCCATGCCTTACCTGCCATAAGGGAATTACCCTCAAAACTGTAAGCTTGAAAATAAATCCTTTCCTTATTTAAGCAGCATCCAATGAGGTAATTTGTCCCATTACGAAAGTAACTGATAAATTTTAATTATAATTTTATTCTCTTATCTAGTGCTTTCTTGTGTGTTCCCCAAGTCCCAGTCCTGCCCTCAAGTAGGAGAAAACCAGTTACTCCCTATAGAGACCTTGCAGAGCTAGAGGTCCTGTTAATATCCCACTCCTTCCTGTGTTGCATCTGTGGCTCCTAGCACACTGATTGAGTAACATGGTGTGGAACTTTCCCAGTCCCCCGTAACCCACAAGGAGGGACACCCCTCTATGTCCTCAGACCCGAAGCCTTGGCTTGAGAACTGCATCATGATCCTTAATGTTGTAATAAACCTCTTCTTAATTTCCCCCCCCATAGGAACCTTTTTAGCATTTTTTTTTACTAAGCCTGCCTTTTAAATCTTTCTTTTAGTATATTAGTATTGGCTGTCTTTAACCTCTGAGTATACATGTCTATACAGTAGTTTACTGATTTTATATATATATATATACATATATATATATATATATATATATATATATATATATATACATATATGGTGATCTTTCATGTTCACTGCCTGTATTGTTTTTACACCTTGAAACCCAGCATGGTGACACATACCTTCAATGTCAGCACTCAGGACGTGGAGGTAGGAGGATTGCCATGAGTTCTAGGCTACCTGGAGACTACACAGTCAAGTCAGCCTGGGCTAGAGCAAGACCCTACATTGAAAAACCAAAATAAATAAATAAATAAATAAATAAATAAATAAATAAATAAATAAATAAATAAAACTTGAAATAAACTTTGGGGAATATTAGTAATATGATCATTTATGAGTATATGTCAAAGTTATTTGAACTGGTTAAAATACATGCATTATTTAATAAAAGAAGGCATGGGTTAGAAATAAAGAGATCATAAGGTTTAAATACCATATCCTTAATCCTTTTATTAAATTACAGACTCTTGGAAGGCAGTATGGGAGTTGTTCCAACCTAATGTGGCCAGATTTAAGTTCTTATCAGTTTGAAGAGGTATATAGATTATATGAAAAAGAATCTGGAAATGATGAAGATATTCTGATTAAGTGGATGGCAAAGAAACTTTTAGAATACAGCTTCAAAGAGAAGAAACATTTTAAATTTCCTGAGCTCATTTTATCAACAATAGACAATTTAACACTAGAACACTTGACAGCCAGTCAAATCTATTGGGTTGGTGAAAGGTCTTCTCACCACCCACATTTTCTTTTACCATCAGATAAAGATATTTGTATATGTACAGTTATCATAAGTGAATAAAATGATCTTCCAGCAAATTACATTTTCTAGTATTTCATGTCCCAGCAGTAATGCCAAATAAAATGTAGATAAGACTTTAAGAATAGCTGCCTGCTGCTTCTGCACTGTACGAGATTTCATCATAGGCACTGTAACCAGCTCACTCCGAGTGCACTCTGTTCCTCTGGATTACACTATACAATCACAGCATAATTTAGAACAAAAAGTAAAGGTCAGTCATTTACGGCTGCTGGGAGAGACCTTTTCGCTCTCAGCTCTTTGTGAAAGCGTCTGTATTAGGAAGTTTAGATGCATCTTTCAAGGAAGTTGTACAATCCCCCAGGAGCTGTGTTTCCATTTTGGACATCCTCCCATGGAGAAAAGAACTCTACTGTAACAGTCACAGCAAAGCAAAATCCTCGATATACCCCTGGGAGACTCTGACAATAGGAAAGCAAAGAATGAGGGCAGAAATTTCCATGCTAAATATTAATGCTAGATATTGAGGTATTTTATTAAATCCTAGAAATCCAACAGGAAACTCTCCTACCTCCTTAGGAAGGTTGTGAGGTCTGAAAAGGTCAGCTGTCTTATGAGTCTTTGGTTCATAGTGTACTTAACTGGCTATTATGCTTCTGTTATTAGATGACCTTTGGCAACCCAGTGAAATTTCCTCTTTAACCTGAATTCACAAGGCCACATGAAATAAAATCAACCTGTGTTAGCAGTCAAAAAACCATTTTGTGAATAATGAATGTTCAATAAATGCTATTTGAATGAAGTCACATGCTATTTCAGAATATAGCCTTGTATTAATAATATGGAGAAAATAGAGGGACTCATTGGCCTTCTCAGTTCAGTTGAGCAGATATTATTGAGTGTTTCCTGTGCAATGACCAGCCCACAACAAGCCACTGAGGCTGACTGACAGGCTCAGAGTAGACACTCCTTCACATACCCCTCCATACTGGCAAACTGAATTTTTGCACACAGCATCACTATTTTCCTAGCTCCTAACTAACATTAAATTAACCCATTCTCTGCATGCTTTACTTGCCTTCATGAAGCTCATTAATGTATTCTCACTGCAAAGGGCATAGCTGTGTCCTCAAGGGACTGTAGCTTTTGTTAGCATTTGGTATTCCTTACGTGTCCTTTCTGGAAGCTCCCATGATCTCCTTTTTTTTTTTTTTTATTGTTAACCTGCTTTATTTATTTATTTATTTATTTATTTTTAAATTTTAATATTTATTGTCCATAATGAGTTACATTATTTAGTGGGCAAACCATGCGTTGTTATCCCGACTTCCCCAATTCCCCCCCTCCCCATCCCTGATCAGTTGTATATCCTCCTTCGTGGGCTGTCTGTATTAGTCCTTGTGGCAAGGGATCCTGTATATCTTAGTACTCATCCCGGTCTTCCTGGCCCAAGTCAGTT
>PVHP010040626.1:0-15784 GCA_004024765.1 Zapus hudsonius | reverse complement strand
CTCAGTTCCCTGAGTCGTGGTGGGTGAGTATTAAGGCTTTTTTAATGTTGTGAGCTTAGGGGTTTTTGTGTCGAGATTCGTTGGTTTCTGTCTCACTGGCTTATCCTTTGTTGATTGAATGGCTATGGCTGTGGGTCCCTTGTTCATCCAATCATTCTCTGTGGGGATCCATATGGTTCCTCCACCATATGACTGTGGTGGCTCATCTCTTGCCAGGATCTCAGCTTTCTGCCTGCGGTCGGTTGGTAGGGTTATATGGGCCACAGCTCTCTCGCTGTATCCTGAAAAATACAAACACAATCTCCATCGGAGAGTGAGATCAGTATAGGTTAACAAATATACACCATTCTGGATTACCTAGCTTCTATTTTTAGTAGCCTCCCAGGCATTCACTCGCATAGTGCTTCTTTTCTTGGGAGCCCAAGAGTATGGCATCTGGTGCATATCGCCCTGAATCCCCAGTTCCAATCAAGGGTTCCCCCTCACTGAGTGGAATATTTGGCCGAATTTAATAGCTGTTGATTGTCTCCCCCAGGCCCAGGCTCCTCCATTGATCAAGTGCTCCATTCTTGGTTTGCTTTTCTCTCCCAGTAGGTGTAGTCAGCCTACTCATGGCCGCAGACTGTGTTTCATGCCAGTGGTCTGTTTACTCCAGCTGTTGTTTTTTCAGCTTCCCCTGGCAGCCTGTGTAGTGCCTGCCAGCACTGCACTAACTGCCATCTGGGGGCTGGTTACCATTCCAGACCTCGAAGGGTCTCTCGATGCTGATCGATGGCATATCCGGTTTTCTAGGACTTTGTTCAGGATTTTTGCATCTAAGTTCATCATAGATATGGGTCTGTAGTTCTCTTTTCTTGTTGCATCCTTGCCTGGTTTGGGGATTAGGGCAATGGTAGCTTCATAGAAGGTGTTTGGAAGCCTTCCCTCTTTTTCTATGCTTCTAACGAGCTTCAGAAAGAGTGGTTTCAGCTCTGTGATGAAGGTTTGGTAGAATTCAGCTGAGAAACCATCTGGTCCTGGGCTTTTCCTTTTAGGAAGGTTTTTGATTACATCTTCAATCTCTGTGGGTGTGATGGGTTTATTTAGTGCTTTTATCTGCTCTGAGTTAAGCTTTGGCAGTTGGTAGGTGTTCAAAAACTTATCCATATCTTCCAGGTTCTCTAATTTTGTGGAGTAGAGGTTTTGGAAGTATGACCTGATGATTCTTCCAATGTCTTCAGGATCTGTTGTGATCTCACCATTGTCCTTTCTGATTTTGTTGATTTGGACTTTTTCATTTCTTTGTTTGATTAGATTGGCCAGGTTTTTTTTCCATTGGGTTCTGCCCATATCCAGGTAGGGGAGTGGGACTCAGGCACCCTGGGGAGTGCTGTTCAGCCCGCTTTGCTGTGTCCTCCCTTCAGTGGCCCAGGGTCCCTGGTGCCCGCCGAAGACACCTGTGCCCTCTCAGTAGTGGCCCGTTGTCCCAGCCTTAACTGGCCTCTGCTGTCTCAGCAGTGTCAGCAGTTCCTGGGTATCTGCCAAAGGCCTGGCCCCACCCGCAGCTGCGGTCCCGAGTGGGGTTCCGGAAGCAAGCTAGGTCAGTTTGCCCTAGAAGTGTGTCTGCCTGTGTGTGTGTGTGGGGGGGTCGCGAAGAGAAGTGCGACCCATCAGGTGCTGGAGCGACGGGGGCCCCTTGAGGGAAAGGTGCTCAGTTGGCAGTACGAGCTTGGGAACCATTGGGAGTTTGCAATGGCAGGAGCTTGGGGTGGGGGATGGGTCGGCTTTCCACTCCTCTGCGGAGCAGAGAGCTGCTCAGGAATCCTGTCTGCACTGTCACAGGAGCTGGGAGGAGGGTTCAGGTCCCGCTGGGGTCTGGGCTTTGGATCCCAGCTGGAAAATCAAACCTTTACGGAGAGAGTCCTGGCAAGGCTGCTACTTGTCCGCCATCATGCTCCCATGGCAAACACTTTTAATCCCAGCACCTGAGAGGCAGAGGTCAAAGGATTGCCATGAGTTCGAGGCTGAAGGGCTAGGGTTGGCCAGAGGGCCTTCATTTTGTCAACTGACTTCTCTGTAACCCCTTGTTCCAGGAAAAACTACCAACTGCCCTGGGCCCCCAACCCAACCCCACCCCTGAGTCCAACCAATCCTGTTTAAAGTCCCCATAGCAAAGTTTGCCAACATCCTGATTCTGAGACCACCAGTTCCCAAAAGTAGAGCCCAGATCATCTCCTCCCCTAGACCTGAACAATCCTGTTACAGGTTACCCCAACCCTTCCCTTGGGCCACTGGCCAGCACCATTTATCATTTTATCATTTTTTTCTTTAAAAAGCCTGTGATCCAACGCATCTCGGGGGTGCAGTCCCAGCTCCTGAGTCTGGCTGTGTCCCTGATCGATTAGCTGGCAAGTCTGCGGCAATAAAGATTTCCTGCTTCTGAGCTCATTCGGTACCTGCCTCTTCATTTGCTCACACCCAGACCCAAGAGAGGCCAGCCTGGGAGTACAAAATAAATTCCAGGTCAGCCTGAGCTAGAGTGAGACTCTACCTCAAAAAATAAATGAATAGGGCTGGAGAGATGGCTCAGCAGTTAAAACACTTGCCTCCAGTGCCTAAGGCTCTGGGTTCAATTCCCCAGTACCCACATAAGCCAGAACCACAAGGCGGTGGCCCTGGTTCTCCCTCTCCCTCCCTCCCTCCCTCCCCCCCCCTGCTTGAAAATGAATAAATAAAATTAAAAAAAGAGGCAACTGGTGAACTGGGTCCCAAAATAAAAATAAATAAATAAATGAATAAAAAGAGGTCTGGGCAGATGTCTCAGAGGTTAAAGGTACTTGTTTACAAAGCCTCACAGGCCAGGTGAAATTCCCCAATACCCATGTAAAGCCAGTTGCACAAAGTGGTACATGCATCTGGAATTAATTTGCAGAGGGAAGAGGCCCTGGTATGCACATAGTGATGCAGGATTTTTGGGTTCTTTCCTAATCTTTAGTGAAGAATAATAAAGATGGATTCCAGAAGATAAATTATGAATTATTGAGTTTATTTGGGGAGAAATCACAAATTGTGGAGTTTGTTTAAGGGACATCTGGGAACGAAGGCCAGAACATGTTTTTATGTGGAAAACATATTTAAAGAAAGATGGAAGTTTAGGGAGAAACTGGACTAGCCGAAACCACATGGAAAGTAAGTTATCATTGAAAAGAAACTGAGAGGCTGGAGAGATGGTTTAGGTATTTGCCTGCAAAGCAGAAGTACCCAAGTTTGATTCCCCAGTGCCCATGTAAAGCCAGATGCACAAGGTGGCACATGTGTCTGGATTTTGTTTGCAATGGCCCTGGCGCACACATTCTCTCCCTCTCAAATAAACAAATAAATAAAACATTTAAAAAAAAGAAACTGAAGCATTATAAAGAAAAGATAGAATACATCTGAAGAAAAGCTAGGATGAAACTATGGGTGTGTGGCATCTATGAGAAAACAGGCTTCCAAGGAAAGAACAGGAAGGGTTGTGAATACAACCTCTGGAAAGCTTTTTTTGTAATAAAATATATCTTTATTATCCAAATTTACATACACTGAATGAGCAAATAATGTGTTGGTGTCCCCAGTTCCCCGATTTCCCTCTTCCCTGTCCCCAATCAGCTTTGAGGAAAGATTAGAGGGGCTTCAGACCGGTGGCAGGTGAAATCTAGGGGACAAACTGAGAGAGCTTGAAAGAGGGGAGCACACTTGGCACTGGCTGCATGCTGTCTCATGGAGGGAGGCTGGGGAAAAGTGAGAGCTCCCATGTGGCAGATCCAGAGTGGAAATCTGCACATGGTGGGTCTAGAGACCATAAAGCAGATAGTAGTGGGAATACTAGTATTAAAAGACAGAGTTATGTTTCCCTTCCCCACTCAGGTGGCTGAGTGGGGCTGGGGACCAAAAATTCACGTGGGTGAAGTCTAGGCCACACTGAGCAATGGAGCTGGTTACAAGAGAGTCTCACAAGAAGACAGGAGCCAGGAAGGAACCAGGAAACACCAGAGAGAAGAAAAGGGGCATGGCCACTACCTTTATAGGTTTATAGGTTGATTCAGGTGGGTAGAGAAAAGATCGGATTGGCTATAAATCTTGATGACAGATCCCAGAGTCCACCCACACCTGGGCTGGCTAGAGTCGCAGAACGTTTGACTGTGGACAGCAGGGGGAGGTGTAGATCAGTGTCAGTTAGACTAAAACAACTGTTCCAAAGCCAGATGGCATCCTGACCTGACAGAAGAATTTAGTATTTGCTTGTGGAAGAAAGAAAAGCCCAAGATATAGAAGGTCAGAGAGCTGCTGAGGTGGGAAGGCTGAGTCCCAGGCCACTTGGACAAGATAAGGCCAATAGGTTTGTGTGTATCCAGGACTCACATAGTTCTTGTCCTTCTCATCAAAACTCCTTCAGCTGAGACCAGAGAGATGGCTTAGTGGTTAAAGGTCCACGCTTTTAAAGTTTAATGGCCTGGGTTTGATTGCCCAGTACCCACATAAAGCCAGATGTGCAAACCTATGTATCTGGAGTTTATTTGCAGCGGCAAGAGGCCCTAATGCACCCTTTCTCTTTCTCTCTCCAAATAAATAAAAAAACATATATTTCAAAATTCCTTAAGTTGTTTCCACATATGCTGCTCCTCTTTTTCTCTACACAATGCTTTTTTGCATCATGAACATTCAGGAGAAAATAAACATAAATATAAATACTATTATTCACTTTTATCAAAAGACAAATCTCCATGCTAGATAAAATCAGGCTACAAAGCAGCATGCTGGCAGCTGTGTAGTTCTCGCATTCCCTGTAACCTACAAGTTTATTTCCATGGCCCAATTAAGCTCAGGCCCTGAGCCCACCTGACAGTAAGCTTTCACCAAGGTTCTTTTGGTGCAAATGCTATATGGGTACTAAGCAAGGTTCATTCCAGTGTCGCTGAAGAGAAAGCAGATTTGACCACACTATTTCTGTTTACTGCATTTTGTTCCCTATTTTATGTTGGAATGCTATTTTTTATTGTTTTAAAATCTTAGTAGTGGCTCATTTCTAGTTTGTCAGTTTGAAGAGCTAAGGTTTTATTATTAGTGTTAGCCACTTACTTTCACTAATTGGGACTTAAAATAAAAATTCCTGTTTCCTCAAAATATAAGTTTTAGAAATCCTGTGAGGGGTGGGTGCATGTCTTAATGCTGGAGAGCAGCAACTCAGGGGTTGAATTACTTGAACAGATTAAAAATTGCATTGTTAAAGAGCTAGAAAAAATTTATGTATGAAAAATGATACTAGTCTTAAACTGAGTTTAAATAATACTTATAAGCATGTGAAGATACGATCATTTGTGATATTACTTGTAAAAAAGTATATATGTATATATATATATTTCTTTCTTTTGAAGTGTTGAGAGGAACTAGTAATTTATATTCTTTATCACTTTTGTTAATGTTGAATATATTCCTATGTCCTGTCTTACAGCCTTAAGAAGTGTTTCAGATGTATCTAAATGTAAAAAATAAGTGTAAGTGCCCTAAAAAAAAGTCTGGCCAGGAGTTTTGGCATGTCGATTGGCATCTTCTGGTTCTCTTTGGGCCTCAGACCCTGACTTAAACTATTAGCTTTCTCTTATTCTGTCTCAATAGTGCCACCCTCCATCTCTAGTTTGTTTACAGTGGCAAGAGGCCTTAGCTCACCCTCTCTCTCTCTCTCTCTCTCTCTCTCTCTCTCTCTCTCTCTCTCTCACACACACACACACACACACACACGAATAAATAAACACAGCCAACATTATTGCATTTCTCCTGATTTTGAAAGTGTTTGGATCAAGATATTGGGTTGTGACCAATGGCAGGAATAGGACTCTCATCAGAAAAAAAAAAAACAAAAACGTGTAATAAGTTGTTGAGTGTACTGCTGAATTTTATGTCACTTGTATTTTTTTTCTTGAGGTAAGGTCTCACTCTAGCCCAGGCTAACCTAGAACTCAATCTGTAGTCCCAGGCTGGCTTCATACTCACAACTATTCTACTACTTCTGCCACATACCCATGGGATCAAAGGTGTGAGTCACCACACCTGGACTTGTATTTTTTTGATGGTTTTTGAAGAAAAAAAACCTCCACAGTTTGATATTTCATGCTCAGTACTTTGGAGGCTGAGGCAGGAGAATTACAATGATTTTTAAATTAGCCTGGGATACAGCGTAAATTCCAGGCCATCCTAGATTATAGAGTGTGATAAAAGGTGGGGGAGGTGCTGGAGACATGGCTCAACAGTTAAGGCAGTTGCCTGCAGAGCCTACAGACTGGGTTTAATTCTCCAGTACCCACATAAAGCTCGATGCACAAAGTGGTGCATACATCTGGAGTTTGTTTGCAGCTGCTAAAGGCTGGTTTGCCTATTCTTCCTCTTATTTCTCTCTCTCTCTGCAAATAAATAAAAAATATTTTAAAGAGAGAGTGAGAGAACTTTGATAGAGTACTTGCCTAGCATGCCTGGAGCCCAGGGTTTGATCCACAAAACCACATAAAATTGGGTGTTGCTGGTTGTGGTAACCCATGCCTGTAATCCCAGAAAACTGTTGGCAGAGGTAGAAGGATCCTGAGTTCATGCCAACCTGGGACTATAGAGTGAATTCTACCTCAGCCTAAACTAGAGTGAGACCTTACCTGGGGTCGGTGGGTGGGGGACTGGGTATGATGATAAACATTTATTTATTCATTTTCAAGCAGAGGTAGAGATGAGAGAGAGAGAGAGAGAGAGAGAGAGAGAGAGAGAGAGAGAGAGAGAGAGAGAGAGAGAACCAGGGCCACCACCTAGTGGGTCTGGCTTATATGGGTACTAGGGAATTGAACCCAGGGCCTTAGGCACTGGAGACAAATGCCTTAACCTCTAAGCCATCTCTCCAGCCCTGATGATAAACATTTATAATCTCAGCACTGTGGAGGTTGACATGACAAAATCAGGAGTTCAAGGTCATGCATAGAAAGTTTCAGGCCAGACTGTGAGATGCTGCCTCAAAACAAAAATGAAACTAAACCAAAAATGGAAGGAAAAAGAAAAAAACCTCAACCAAGTAACAGAATTGCTGGGCCAATTGGATAACACAACTGCTAATCCAAGTAATCGTTAGTTTTGTTTGATTTTGGATAATCTCATCCCAAGATGGGCTGAAGTTGAGAGAGACTTTACCCTGAGGGTCAGGTCTTATAATGCACTTAGCTCCTAGATTTCCCATCACTACCCAGTTTACCTCTGTGGGCTTAGGACCTACTCAGGAACAGTATAAAAGGGCATTGAGTCACACTCCTGGTGTCACCTGGTGTGACAAGGACCTGTTGGGGAAGTGCTTCCAGCTGTGTGTGCAAAAGGTCTGGGATTCTGCAGAGCAGGCCCCTGAGTGCCAAAACACTGAAAGTCCTGTGCATGGCATTCTGGTCCCTGGGTGCTCCCTTTGTATCCAAGCTGGGCCACCTCTCTGGAGATGCCTAGGAGGTCCATAGGAAACTGCTTGTTGAGCACTGTGGTCTTCTGAGTTGGTCTTGCCCGAGACAAACCCAGAGCCCAAAGTTCTCCCAGGCAGAAGGAACTACAAGAGTCTCCAGGATAGCAGAGCCCCACCAGCCAGCCTGCCTCTTCTACATCTCCCTGCTCCAGTTAGAGACCACCGGAACCTGAGAATTCCCCTGCTGGAGATGCACAGTGATTTATGCCTTCCTGCTATTTTGAAAATCCACCACCTTAAGTCCCAAGTCTTGCTGACAGACAGCTCCTCTTCAAGTGTCTGGTGGACAACAAGCTTCATCTCTCCACTCCCTTGGGTGACCAGGACCCAGCAGATTTCTTCAATCAAGATGCCTGATTGAATGATCCTCTGGACACAGATGTACCTAAGACAGATGTTCTCTTGCCATGACAGAGCTTGCATGCTTAGACATGTTGTAGTGTTCATTGTCTCAATAAAACAGCATCAACTCCAAACTTCGCTCTTGTCTTTCTAGTAAAGGACAGTTTCAGGGGTAGAGGGGGTTGCTGCTGGTTCAGCAGCCTAGAACTCCATGGTTTTGTAGCTTTAGATGTTCCAAATGTTTACATGGGTTGGTGCTTGGAGGTCATGGGCTTAGCTTGAAAAAGCCTTGGGTTGTCTTTCTCCCACCTGCAGAATGTTCCTTCACTCTTTACAAGACCCTGTGGATGTAGTGGGCCTTAGCCTCTGTGATTGTTGACCACTGGAAAACTCATGGTTGGGGTTAATTCAGATTTCAGTTAGTTTTTAAGAACTTTATCATTTTGGGTGGAGGATTTTTTTAAACTGTTTATTGACAGCTTCCATAATTATAGACAATAAACCATGATAATTCCCTCCCTACCTCCACCTTCCCTCTCTCAAGTCCACCCTCTATCATATACCATCCCCTTCTTAACTAGTCTCTATTTTGTTTCAATGTCATTATCTTTTCCTTCTATTATGAAGGTCTTGTGTAGGAAGTGCCAGGCACTTTGAGGTCATGAATATCAAGGTCATTGTGTCTGGAAGATTACAATGTAAGCAGTCCTGGAGGAGATTTTTTTTCTGTTTAAAAAATATTTTAAAAGAATTTAAAAACAATTTAAAGGCACACACCACCAAGCTCTGCTAGTTACATATCTTTTATAAGCATAGTCAAGCCTGGTGTGGTGACACCAGGAGTGTGACATCCAGAAGATTCAATGCCCTTTTATACTGTTCCTGAGTAGGTCCTAATCCTGGTATAAGGGAGGCAAATGTAGGAGGATTGCCTGAGACTACGGAATTCCCTATGTAGTCTCAGGGTGGCTTTGAACTCACAGCGATCTTCCTGCCTCTGCTTCCCTAGTTATTAAAGGGGCGCGCCACCATGCCTGGCCTTTTTTTTTTTAATTTAAGGTCTTAGCAGAATGGAAGAGGGAAACATTTAATATAAAAACCATCTCATGGGAAAGATTCAATTAGTGGTGGAGATAGGATATACCTGCAAATTTGATATAGTGAACAAAATTATATATATATATATATATATATATATATATATATATATATATATATCTGCAGGCAAATGTGCATGACATCACCCATTTGCTCTAAATGCTCAATCCATGCCAATGAGCAAAACAAAGTGTTCCATTTATCAGCATCATGTTGAACTTTAGCTAATAAATGCTCTGAACATTCATCTTTCACTTTTCAAATTCCCAGAGTGGTTGGTTTTTTTTTTTAGCAGTTGCCTCTGAAGCTAGATATGGTGGCTCGTAGCTTAAATCCCAGATATTCAAGTAGGAAGATGAAGAGTTCTAAGCCAGTCTGGGATTCCTAGTGAGTCCTTGACTCAAAAAGAAAGACGTACTGGGCTAGAGCGAGACCCTACTTCGAAAAACCAAAGGGGAAAAATGAGGAGGAGGAGGAGGAGGAGGAGGAGGAGGGAGAGAAGTTGTTTTAAATGGAGATGCAGGCAGACTTATTTTAGATCTGTGCATGGTGGTGCTCACCTGATATCCCACAGGATTTTTTTTTTTCCTGATAGAACTGTTTTTTAGATTTTCCATCACTACCCAGTTTGCCTCTATGGACTGGGACCACCTACTCAGGAAGAGTATAAAAGCCCCAGCACTAGGGTCTTCTGAATGTCACACTCCCAGTGTCATCTGGTGTGAGAAGAACCTTATGGAGCAGGGGTTTATGTGCATCTTTCTTTCCCCAGTGGTGTGGATAAACACATGAGCCAAAGGCCTCACACATGTTAGACAATGCTTAAAAGAATGAAGCTGGGCATGGTGGAAAACACCTATAATTCCATCTATTCAGATGGTTAAAGCAGGAGAATTGCAAGTTTAAGGCCAGCCTGGCCTACAATGAGCCCAAAGCCAGACTGGGCAACTTAGTGTGAATGTGTTTCAAAATGTAAAAATGGGGTTGCAGTTATAGCACAGTGATAGAGTACTTGTCTGGTCCACACACACAATGTAAACCATGTCAAGTGCTGAAAACTAAACTAGTCTTAATCCATTTACAAATATTGCCACCAATGGGCACCAATGGCTGAGTTTCTTCCTTAGTAGGACATTGGTTGACCACCATAAATTCTGGTTCAGCAGCTTTCCCTCATCTTTCACCTTCAGTACTTGGGATAGAACCAGGGCCTCTCATAGGCAAGCACTACTGTGCTATGTTGCTAGTTCTTCCTCATCTACATAGAGCTGGAAACAGACTTTATGCCAGTTTTACAACAAATGAAATAATTTTCAATTCAAGGGGGAAAATTGAGATTTAGAGAATTTAAAAACAGTACAATTTTAATATAGTCAAGAACATGCTATTTAAAACTCTTATGGTTCTGGGATTGCTCCTAGGGCTTTTGCACAAGCTAGGTTATCAGTGGGCTATATTACCCAGCCCAAAAACATTTTTAGACTAATCCATGGGTAATTATCCAATCATATTTTAGGTGCTGGAGATTTAATGCAGTGCCTAAGTGCTCTCCCAGAGCCTCCCCACAGCCTGTAATCATAGTAAGAGGCGTTTTAAAAAGGCAGAGGAGGTCAGTGCTAGTGTTAGTCATTCTGGCATCCTCCCTTTACCACATAGGAAACCACATAGTGAATTACACAGGTCCTCGGCACTACCACCATGGTGCTGAGACCCTCAACTCCAAGCACGGGTAAACTGCAATCAAGGAAGTTTTAGAAAAAAACAGGAGACAAACATTTATTTTGAAAAATAAATTTATATTTCTTGTGTAGGTAGTGTCAGACATTGAGAAGTAATGAATATCAAGGTCATTTTGTGTCTGGAAGATTGTATTGTAATCAATCCTATCTTTCCTTTGGCTCTTACAATTTTTCCGCCACCTCTTCCACGATAGATCTTGAGCCTCGGGAGGTGTGATAGAGATGTACCTACCAGTGCTGAACACTCCACTGCCACTTCTTCTCTGCACTATGGTGTCCTTTGAGTTATCACAGTGGTCACTGCCATCTGAAAAGAGAAGCTTCTCTAGACAAAAGTGAGAATAGCATTAATATATGGGTATGCACACTTAAAAAAGTGCTCATAAGGCAGTTTGGTGGGTATAATATATGCATTTAGCTAGACAATAGCAGACATTACTACCCCAGAGCTCATGACCTCCCCTGCTATAGGCTTTTTACTAGGTCTTCAGTACCAGGCATGTGTTCCCTTCAGTGAAGTGGGCCTCCAGTCCAATTAGAGAGTGGTTGGTTTCCCCCATAAAAGATGTGCTACTGTTGTCCCAGTTGGCACATTTGATCTGGCTGGCCCATCTTAAGGCTTACAAGGTCCACTGTTATTTACCACTGTTGATGATGTCTCTCTCCCATAGACCAGCTTTTTGTCAGATGATTAACAGGGAGGAGGTTTCCCGCTTAGCTCCAGCTTGATTTCTCAGTGACCTGCAGCCCAAGCATGTCTGGTCTTCAACAATAGGGTCTTACCATTTCATTCTGGTGGGAAACCAAGAGCCTTGGCAAAGGCCTATAATGTTTTGGAGGCCTCAGGTACTTCCCTGGCCAACAACTCACTGGAAGGTTTCCCATCCACATCACTGAAATTTTTCTAGTAACAATCTATGGCTTTTGGGTGTGCCATTATCCAAAGAAGTAGGTTTCCTTATGGCTTATTATACACCTGTTAAATTTTGGTTAACCCTCCTCTCACCCTTCCTTTACTCAATCCCTTCTCCTTACTCATTTAGGCCTTTGCATTCCTAGTAACCTGATCATTTACTTACATATATACAATACCCTCCCCTTAAGTCTCCCCTCTCCTTCTTCCCTTATAGCCTCTTTCTAGCTTACTGACCTCTACTGATGACTTTTACTCCAACTCACATACAAATCTAAACATTTGTAGGTAGGATCCACATATGAGAGAGAAAATGTGGTGTTTGGTTTTCTGGGCCTGGGTTACCTCAATACAATCATTTCCAGATCCACCCATTTCCCTGAAAATTTTGTAATTTCATTTTTCTTTACTGCTGAATAGAACTCCATTGTATAAATGTACCACATCTTAATTATCCATTCATCAGTTGAAGGACATCTAGGCTGGTTCCATTTCCTAGCTATTGTAAATAGAGCTGAAATAAACGTGGATGAGCAGGTATCTCTAAGGTAGTTACTAGAGTCATTAGGATATATGCCAAGAAGTAGTATAGCTGGGTCATATTGTAAATCTATTTTCAGCTATCTCAGGAATTTCCACACTGCTTTCCGCAATGGCTGTACCAGTTTACATTCCCACCAACAGTGTAGAAGGGTTCCTGTTTTTCCACATCCTTGCCAGCATTTATTGTCACTTGTTTTCTTGATGACAGCCATTCTGACAGGAGACGGAATCTCAGAGAAGTTTTTTTTTTTTTTTTTTTTTTTTTTAGGTAGGGTCTCTTTCTAACCCAGGCTGACCTGGAATTCACTATGTAGTCTCAGGATGGCCTGGAACTCATGACATTCCTCCTATCTCTGCCTTCCAAGTGCTGGGATTAAAGGCTTCAGCCACCACACCTGGCTTCAGAGTAGTGTTAATTTGCATTTCCCTGATGGCAAAGGAGGTAGAGCATGTTTTTAGATGTTTATAGGCCATTTGTATTTATTTTTTGAGAACTCTCTATTCAGTTCCTTAGCCCATTTTTTGATTGGGTCATTTGATTTCTTATTTTTTAGTTTTTTAAGTTCTTTGTATATCCTGGATATTAATCCTCTGTCAGATATATAGCTGACAAAAATTTTCTCCCATTGGGTAGGTTGGCTTTTTGCTCTACTCACAGTGTCATTTGCTGTACAAAACTTTTTTTTAAATTTCATGAGGTCCTAATGGTTGATTAGGGGTTTGACTTCTTGAGCAACTGGGGTTATATTCAGAAAATCATTGCCTAGGCCAATATGTTGAAGTGTTTTCCCTACTTTTTCCTCTAGCAGTTTCCGAGTTTCAGGTCTGATATTAAGGTCTTTGATCCATTTGGATTTCACTCTTGTGCACATGGCAGGCTTTCTCAGCAGAGATCAAGGGGAGAGGGGGGCATATGTGACTAGAAGGTAGTGGAAGTTGGGGAAGGCCAACAGGTTAGTTTTGAATTCTGTTTACCATTCTGGGCTCCAGTAAGTCTGAGAGAAGTGATGATGAAAGACACAATTTGGCTAGCGAGGCAGTTAAGGGTTAGTGTAGGTTAGGCTTTCAATATCGATGATTCTAGGACAGATGTTATAGGTGGCCTCATTGTCAACCATGAAGGCATAGAGTGCTTCACATTGCTGTGGGTAGTGAGGATGGAATTATAGTGCTCAGCCACAGCTGTTGAAACCTGGGTGTCCAAGTAAATGGAATTCCAGCTTGAACTTCTTGTCATAATCAAGACATGTTACATCAGCAGGGAGGTGAACTCAGAGCCAGTTCCTCCACCAAAACTTCAAGAAAACCAAGAAGCCCTGAAGACCAGAGAGAGCACCAGTCATCCTTCAGGGAAAATAAAATGTAACATTTTAATGCCAGAATATATTTTTTCTTTATTATTATCTATGATTTATTTAAACCATGAGCCATATTTAATTTATATGAGCATGGATTTGGTACAATAGAATCATTATAAATTGTCCCATAACCTACTGATATAGAAGCCCAATCAACAGAGTTTGCCGCCTATTCCAAGCTTTTTTTTTTTTTTTTTTTTTTTGCGGTGCTGAGGACTGAACCCAGGGCCTTGTGATTGCTAGGCAAGCACTCATCCACTGAGCTAAATCCCTAACCACTATTCCAAGCTTTTGGACTCACTAAAGAATGAATGTTGATCCTTCACCACTCAAAGTTTACAATCATCAAGCTTATACGCCACTTTAAATATATATTTACATATAGTATGAATTTGTTCTGAGGTGATGTCAGCGATCATGGGCACAATTATTGGCAGCTTTTGGCCTATGATGAGCTGACCATGGTATAGGTTCCAGTGCAAATTTCATCTGCACAAGGGAAGGAAAGCAGCTGAGAAGTAGATGTGCAGCTTTCATATCATCCCTGATGGTGTGGACCTTGCACAATGCAGCTGTTTTGGGATCACCCACACTCCTATAAGTAACACCAACTTATTTCCATTAAACTCATTAGTTCACCTATTTGGATTTTGGTAGAAATTGTGTGTAGTGATTACACTAAGATATGGCTTCACACTCACTCTCAGCAGTGTTAGAAGTTGTGCTCTTATTCCAGGGGCCTCAGCTAATGCTAACCCAGGATTAGTGGTTTACTCCCAGTGATTGTGTGAGAATAATGGAAAGGTAAACATAAGGCTAAGAATTCAGAGTTCATATTCAGTTGCTACCTTACTCAGATTTAGCAAAGCCTTTACCCCTTGTTTCAGACCAATAACTAATTTAATGTTGATATTTATGTATATATTATAAAGTTGTGTGTTCACCATCTGTGTCTGGCATGAAAATGAGAATTTAAAAAAATGTGAGAGTAAGAGAGAGAAAGAAATGAGAGAGAGAGAGAGAGGGAGAGAGAGAGAGAGAATATGAATGGGTGCACCAGGGCCTCCAGCCACTGCAAATGAAGTGCAGACAAATGTGTCACCTTGTGCATCTGGCTTTACATGGGTACTGGGGAATCAAACTCAGGTCCTTCTGCTTTGCAGGCAAATGACTTAGCCACTAAGCCATCTCTCCAGCTCCCCAGAATTTTTTTTTGAGAAAGTTCCTATTTATATCTGATGAGTGCTTGGTAGTGAAATGGGAATTTTGGAGTTCCTTGCCAACATACCAATATATGACAATGAGCAGTAAATTTGGGGTATCTATCCACAGATTCTTTTTAAAAATTTTATTCATTTTTTGCAAGGAGAGGGAGGGAGAGAGAGAGAGAATGGATATGCCAGGTGATCTAGCTACTGCAAATGAACTTCAGATGCATATATCACTTTGTGTACCTGGCTTTTACATGGGTACTGGGGAATTGAACTCTGGTCCTTAGACTTTGCAGGCAAGCACCTTTAACTGCTGAACCACCTCCCCAAATCCTATCCCCCATTCTTGCCTTATGAATTCAAAGAATTGAAATCCATAGACCACAGGGTAAGATTTAGCTATTAAGAGAAGGAAAGAGGAGAAACTAGAGTTCTTCCCATGTGGAAGTGGGAGGAAGTAAAGCCTGCCCTGTGACTCAAGTTGAGGTAACTGGAAGATTCTGAATGGGCTGGGCGTGATGGTGCACGCCTTTAATCTCAGGCAGAGGTAGGAGGATTGCTGTGAGTTTAAGGCCACCCTGAGGCCACGTAGTGAATCCAGGTCAGCCTGGGCTAGAGTGAGACTCTGCCCCGAAAAACCTAAAAAAAAAATCCATGAATAAGAAAGATTCTGAATGGGGGAACTGGGTTTTCCCCGCTTCTCTCATTTCCTTCTGAAAAATATAAATAGAATCTCCATGGAGAGTGAGATCAATATAGGTTAAATGAGACAACATTGTTATTTTGGCTAGCTCCTAATGAGTGTAGCCTCTCTGTAGCTCTCTGGTAGTGGGAATTTCCCCTAGGAGTCCGAGTTCTTGGTCCCCATAGGATTATGCCCTGGATCCCAGTTCCAGTTAAGGTTTCCTTGTCACTAAGCCAATCTTAGTCAACCATTAAGCCATTGATTACCCTCCTCGGTTTAGTGCCACTATTGCACAGATGAGCATTTCTTGACTTGCTGGTCTCTTCCATTCAGCATTCAGCATTCTTGTGACAACTGTCTATATTGTGTATCAGTGGTCTCTGCTTTCTCCAAATATCAT
>PVHP010040625.1:0-15796 GCA_004024765.1 Zapus hudsonius | reverse complement strand
AGGCTTTTGGAGGAAAACACCTTAACCATTGAGCCATCTTTCTAGCCCTTAAAAAAAAACATTCTTTTTTTAATATTTTATTTATTTATTTTTCAAGCAGAGAGATACAGAGAGAGAGACAGAGACAGAGACAGAGACAGAGAGAACACCAGGGCCACCACCTTGTGGGTCTGGCTTATATGGGTCCTGGGGAATTGAACCCAGGGCCTTAGGCACCAGAGGCAAGTGCCTTATCTGCTGAGCCATCTCTCCAGCCCAAAAACAAACATTCTTATTTATCATTTGCAAGCAGAGAGAGATAGAAGAGAGACAGAGAGAATGGGCATGTCAGGGCCTCTAGCTGCTGCAAGCTAACTCCAGTTACATGTGACTCTTTGTACATCTGGCTTTACGTGGGTACTGGGGAATTGAATATACTTGCAGGCAAGTGCCTTCCTTAACTGCTGGTCCATCTCTCCAGCCCCCTTTGAACTCTTTTTTTTTTTTTTTTTTTTTTGGTTTTTCAAGGTAGGGTCTCCCTCTAGCCCAGGCTGACCTGGAATTCACTCTGTAGTCTCAGGGTGGCCTTGAACTCACAGCAATCCTCCTACCTCTGCCTCCCGAGTGCTGGGATTAAAGGCGTGCGCCACCATGCCCAGCCCCCTTTGAACTCTTGATCCACCTGCTAAGTGCTGAGAATACAAGAGTACACCACCATGCCTTGACAACACACTGCATATTTTTGCGAATGCAGAATAAAAATGTAGATTAAGAGTGTCTCTTACAAAAGCTTTCTGACTCTTTTAGGACACCTGATTCCTGAAGAGAACAAAGAAGGAGTGCAAGAACCTCCTGATTCTGAAGCTTTCATGCTGGCCCCTAATCTCCAGCTTACTGCTGAGTATTTTGAAAAAACTTGGCTTAGCCTCAAAGTTGCCCACCAGCAGGTGTTGCCGTGGCAGGGCGAAGTCCACCCTAACACCCTCCAGATGGCTCTGCAAGTAGTGAACATTCAGACCATCGCAGTGAGCAGGGCTGGGGCTCAGCCCTGGAAAGCCTACCTCAGTGCTCAAGATGAGACTGGCTGTCTGTTCCTAACCGAATTGCTAGTGGAGCCTGAGACTTCAGAAATGCAGGTCTCTGTGAAACTAAGTGAGGCAAGGACGGAGAGACTTCACAGCTTTTTTTCTGTATTGGAAACTGTGATTGGAACGATTGGAGACATAAAATCATAACAGGTTCTTGCTACTTGATCTAAGTGAGATGAACAGCTATCAGAGTTCTTTCATTTTTCTCACTGGAGCTGCTTTGAAGTCCAGATGGTTTGTGCAAAGGATAATGGGAAATCAAAATCTGGTTCTTATATTTTTGCCCAAAGTTGTACTACCTTATTCCCTTTGTGTTTACTAGTGACTGACCCCATTTTCCAATGGTGATGTTGGTAAGGGGATAGGGATGGAGTGAAGACGTGTGGAGATTTTTTTAAAAATCAGTTTTAGGGTTGTATTACTTATTAAAGGTGCCTGGCATCTATGGAAGCTGGTAGGTATCATTATTTGTGAGGGGTTATCTTTTCTTCAATAAATTGAATGTTCACTTATTTCCAGTCATGCTTTTTGGGTCAGTCTAAAGTCCTTAATGTGGCTCTAAATACTTTTGTCTTATCTTATCATTCCCAAAGCACCCTTTCTCTTCTCTCTTTTTTTTTAAAAAAATATTTTATTTATTTAGTTGAGAGAGGAGAGGGGGGGAGAGAGAGAGAGAGAATGGGCATGCCAGGACCTCCAGCCACTGCAAACGAACTCCAGACACATCCGCCCTCTTATGTATCTGGCTTTACATGGGCACTGGGGAATCGAATTCAGGTCCTTCTGCATTGAAGGCAAGCGCCTTAACTGCTAAGCCATCTCTTCAGCCCTTCTTTTCTTTTTTTAATGGCAGGGAAAACAATGGCATGAGCAGAAGGGTGGACATAACCTCCTGCCCAACATCAGATAGACAACAGCAATAGGAGTGTGTGCCAAACACTGGCAAGGGGAAGCTGGCTATCACTCCCATAAGCTCACCCTCAACAACACAGCTCTAACAAGGTTTCAATATCCGAACTGCCATAAGCTGGGGATGGAGCATTCAGAACACATTCATTTTTGGGGGACAACCTAGATGAAACCATCACAGTCCGCTCCTGGCCCCCATAAACTAATAATCATACACAATGTGAAATGCAATGCATTCAGCTCAACTTTAAAAATCACCAGTTTTTTTATCCATCCCAGTGATATTCAAGCATCCCCATAATCTAAGGTCTTTAACTGAGCCATAATACATAAATAAATAAGGCACAAAACACTGCAAAAGCTGGCATTGGGCATTAACAAAGACAGGTGAACCGATACAAGATATAAAACAGACAAACATCAAACTCCAAGTCTAATAATTCTCTCTCAAGTTCCAATTCCACCCCTCCAACTGGGCTCCTCACAGTCTGGGAAAACTTCATCCAGTGCTGGCAGCTCTCCTTGGCAGCCATCCCATAGCCCTGGCATTTCACTGGGTCTACACTGCAGCCCACAGTTCATCCTCATGGTTCCATTGGGCTTTCATACAGGGAATCCAACATACTCGCTTCATACTGCTGATGGCTGTTTTCAAAAAACCATGCTGCAAGTCCATGGTACCAGGTGAACTACCAATTTGTTAATCCAGGGGGAACAAAGCTACCTTTGAATATCAGGAAAACTTCAACATTCAGACCCCCTGCTTCAAAAGAGTTCACATTCTTCCTGCTGTCCTAATGCAGATCACCTGGCCTAATCCCAATGGTTGTAATTTCTTAAACAATTGCAGCTGGATGGGCAGCAGTTTTGGCCCAGAGATTTCTTTCTGTACCATCTCTATCTGCTCACACCAATCCATTTCTACACAAAGCAACCCTGCACAATCTCAGGACACAGGCAAGCAGAAGCAGCAAGCCTCACACAGACCACTTCTGGCACAGTCCCATTTCTCACCCTCGTAAGCCAAACCCCACAGTCCACAGTCCTTACTGCATTAGGTCTTTCAACTCTGACCAGAATGGTCCATGAAGCTGTACTTACAGCACTGCAAGACATCTCTTAAGCCAAGGTTTCAAATCCTTCCACATTCCTCCTGCAAATCAATTCCAAAAGGCCAAAAGCCACAGAATCAGGGTTCTAGCAGCTACAACAGATCCCACTCTCTGGTACCAAAACTGTTGTAGATAGCTTTTCTCCTTGTGCAGAAAGAACCCAAACAAAAGTGGATGATGGGAGGAATGGGTTTATTTTGGCTTACAAACTTGAGAAGCTTTATGATGGCAGGAAAAACAATGGTATGAGCAGAGGGGTGGACATCACCTCCTGGCCAACATCAGGTGGACAATAGCAATAGGAGAGTGTGCCCACACCCTCTCTTTAAAAAAATTATTTGTAGCTGGGCGTGGTGGTGCATGCCTTTAATCCCAGCACGTGGGAGGCAGAGGTAAGATTGTCGTGAGTTCAAGGCCACCCTGAGACTACATAGTGAATTCCAGGTCAGCCTGGACTAGAGCGAGACCCTACCTTGAAAAACCAAAAAAATTATTTGTAAGGAGAGAGAGAGAGAATGGGTATGCCAAGGCCCCTTGCCACTGCAAATGAACTCCAGATCCATGTGCTACTTTGTGCATCTCTTTACATAGGTACTGGGGAATCAAACCCTCAGGCTGTGCATAGCAAGCACTTTAACTGCTGAGCCATCTCTCCAGCCCAAGAGATTGTTAGATTTTTTTTTTTTTTGAGGTTGGGTTTCCCTCTAGTCCAGGCTGACCTGGAATTTGCTATATAATCTCAGGCTGGCCTCAAACTCATAGCAATCCTACCTCTGCCACCTGAGTGCTGGGATTAAAGGTGTGTGTCACCATGCCTGGCTAATAGCTTGTTTCTATTTTATTTATTGGTTTTTTTGAGGTAGGGTCTCCCTCTAGCCCTGACTCCCTCACTATGTAGTCTTGGAGGCTTTGAACTCATGGTGATCATCCTACCTCTGCCTCCCAAATGCAGGGATTAAGGTGTGCACCACCGCGCCTGGCTGGCAGTTTTTATTTTCATGGTAGAACTTCACTCCAGCCCAGGCTGATCTGGAACTCACTCTGTAGTTCCAGGTTGGTCTGGAATTCATAGAGATTCTCCTATCTCTTCCTCCCTCCCAAGTGCTGGGATTAAAGATGTATGCAACCATGTCTGGCTCACCCTTTCTTTTGATAAAAGTAGTTTTCTTGCAGGTCTTCTCAGTATTCTTTCCTATCTGTGCCTTATCCTCATTTCTTATCTAGAACATTTTATGACCCTCACTTTTTTGTTAATATCTAGTATATCTTTAAGTGTTCAGCTTAGTCATGAGCTCTTTCAGGAAGTTTTCTGTGACCCTAACTGCCTTCACTAGGGGGTCAGAGCTGCCATGTATACTTCTAGCAGTACTGTTGCAAGAGTTTTCTTACCATTTGTCCTTTTTTGTTTTATTCAGCTCAGGCTCACTTTATATTATTATTAGAAGAAACTTGTAGCAGTTTGAATAATGTCCCCCAAAAGAATTAAAGGTTTATTATAATTGTGAATTGTCTTCAGCCTTCTGGCTGGAGGAAATGTCACTTTGGCCTAGCTTCCTGGGGACTAGTCCTTTCTAATTTGGATGTAAAATACTAAGGATATGCAAAAGAAGAGCTGGAACCATGGTCTGGAGTTCTGCATTTTATGTATTACAGTGTGCTTGCTTGCTTGCTTCTGGTGGTGGGTTTTCTGTCTCTCTCTCTCTGCTTCCTTCTGTGAAAGCGGGGCCAGCCTTTTCCTTGACTTCCCCTTGATCTGTCCAGTAAATATTTTCCTCCCCAAATCATGCCTGGTTTGAAGATTCATCCCAGCTGCGTGTGGCTGACTACGACAAAGCTCCATGACGCAGGGAAAACAATGGCATGAGCATGATTATTAATGAGAAGAAGGAATGTAACAAAATGATGCCAAAATAGAAACACCAAATTATTTTTTTAAGTATTTTATTTATTCATTTTCAAGCAGAGAGATACGGAGAGAGAGAGAGAGAGAGAGAGAGAGAGAGAGAGAGAGCACACCAGGGCCACCACCACCTTGTGGGTCTGGCTTATGTGGGTCCTGGAGAATTGAACCCGGGGCCTTAGGCACTGGAGGCAAGTGCCTTAACCACTGAGCCATCTCTCCAGCCCAGAAACACCAAATTATTGAGTAAGGGGGAAATGAAAATACCAGTAAAGACTAGCTGGTTTCAGCACATAAAGACAGACATATTTTGAGCCTTAGATTTGTTTTATAGGTAAGTTGACAGAATCAATTGTTCAAAATGAAGGGAATTCGTTATATATAGTGGTCATCAGAACAAGAGACATTCCAATTTTAATTTGTGAAATAAATTCATATGTAATTTCCTGTAGGTGGCATGAAGTGTTATGTTCAGGATCCTATAGGAAGTTAGAGTTTCCTACTGTGAAAAGCATAATTTAGCTTAATTAAGGCATTTCTTGCTGGGTGTGGTGGCACATGCCTTTAATCCCAGCACTTGGGAGGCAGAGTTAGGAGGATCGCCATGAATTCTAGGTCATCCTGAGACTACATAGCGAGTTCCAGGTCAGCTTGGGCTAGAGCGAGACCCTACCTTGAAAAACAACAAACAAACAAACAAAAAGGCATTTCTTCAAGGACTCGGGTAGCATCATCTTTCAGCATCCAGCTAAACTCAAAACTTCTAGATACGTAAGCTGCATGCTTCACCTATCTCATTTTCAACTGGATTCTTCACAGGAAAAGATAATAGATAGTATGGAATTTTTAAAGTAAGAGTCTGATCTTTGAGGGTTGTTTATTAAAGAATTTCCCCATTTGAACAACTTCTAAGGGCAGTGGATGTCTTACTCTCCTTCTGTCTCTACAGTCCATGCCATAGAATATTACTCAGTAAATCCTGAATGAATAGCTGTAAGTGATTAGACAGAGAGCATTCTGAAATTGATGTTTAAAGAATGTTTTGTTAAGCTGTATCAACTGTACAGAAAATAATGGAATTTCAGTCAGGCCAAAAAATTTTAAAGGACATTTTATGGACATTTTTATTATAATTTAGTGGGAAGTATTCTTTGTTATGGGGAGGTTTCCTATGCATTGTTAAGGTTCTTAGCAGCATCTCTGCCCTTTACCTGATGGATGCCAATATACATTGCAGTTGAGACAACTAAGAATGTCTAGACATTGCTGGGCATGGTGGCGCACTCCTTTAATCCCAGCACTTGGGAGGCAGAGGTAGGAGGATTGCCATGAGTTCAAGGCCACCCTGAGACTACATAGTGAATTCTAGGTCAGCCTGGAGCAAGACCCTACCTCAAAAAACAAAACAAAACAAAACAAAAACAAAACAAAAAAAAAAGAATGTCTAGACATTAACAAAGACCACTGGTGGGAGAAGAACATTACCCTTATTTGAGAATCACTGATCTAGACCTAGACCAGCCCCAGGAACTGCACACACAGAAAAACAGAAAATTGTTTTTCCATGTTTTCACTCAGTTAAAGCATGAAGGTCTAGTTGGATACTAAGAAAACTGAAGTGTAAAGTGCTACCAAATAAAAATATCATAAGGGAATGGGGATGCAGGCTTGGAAGTTGAGTAAATCAGTTCACTTTAGAAATTAAAGACTATAACTGGGCTGGAGAGATGGCTCTGTGGTTAAGGCAGTTGCCTCTAGAGCCTAAGGACTAGGGTTCAATTCCCCAGTGCCCATGTAAGCCAGATGCATAAGTGGCACATGCATCTGGAGTTTGTTTGCAGTGGCTAGAGGCCCATACTATCTCTCTCTCTCTCTCTCTCTCTCTCTCTCTCTCTCTCTCTCTCTCTCTCTCTCTCTCTCTCTCTCTCTCTCTGTATCTCTGCTTGCAAATAAAATAAATAAATACTATAACAGAGCTGGGCTTGGTGGCTCACACCTTTAATCCCAGCACTGGGAGTCTGAGGTGCCAGCTTGGAGCTAGAGAGTGAGTTTCAGGTCAGCCTGGGCTACAGTGAGACCCTACCTAGGGAAAAAAAACAAAAAACAAAGACTATAACTGAATTGTCAGCCTAAAGAAATTAGTGATCCTAACTATTGGAGCTTTAAGAAGGTTATGCTCCATGGGAGGGATTATATGCCTGGTACTGAAGACCTAGTCAAAAGCCTATGGCAGGGGAGGTCATGAACCCTAGGACAGTAATTCCTGCTGTTGTCTGGCTAAATATATATATTTATATAATATAATTATTATATAATTATTTATATATATAATTATATTATATAAATATATATTTATATTTATAATATATATATTAAGCCCACCAAACTGTCTTATAAGCACTTTTTAAAAAATGATCATAATGGGCTGAAGAAATGGCTTAGTGGTTAAGGCATCTGCCTGAAATGCAGAAGGACCTGAGTTCGATTCCCCAGTGCCTATGTAAAGCCAGATGCACAAGAGGGCTGGAGGCCCTGGCGTGCCCATTCTATGTCTCTCTCTGTCTGCGTCTTTCTCTCTCTCTCAAATAAATAAAATATTTAAAAAACACTAATATATTTTAAAAAATAATCATACCCATATAATAATGCTACTCACTTCTGGCTAGAGAAGCTTCTCTTTTTCAGGTGACGGTGACCACTGGGATAACACAAAAGGCACCATAATGCTGAGAAGAAATGACAGTGGAGTGTTCAGCATTGGAACACCTCTTTCACACTTCCCGAGGCTCGGGGTCTATTTTGGAAGAGTTGTCGGAAAGATTTCAAGAGCAAAAGGAAGGGTAGGACTGCTTAGAACACAAATTCCAGACAAAAAATGACCTTGATATTCATGATTTCGTAGTACCTGATAACACTTATGCATAATGGGATGATGACACTGAAACAAAACAGAAACTAATTGAGAGGGGGAAGAGATATGGAGGGTGGGGAGGGAATCATGATTTATTGTCTATAATTATGGAAGTTATCAATAAAAAGTTTTTTAAGAAAGGTTATGCTCTACTTAGCTGTCTTGTAAGGTATGCATAGATACATAGTGGAATATGAAATTGCTTGTGGATAAGGCACTTTAATTATTATTTTGATTTATTATTTTGATTTTTTTTGAGACAGGCTCAATCTATGTGGTTTTGATTGGCCTGAAAATTGCTACATAATCCAGGCTGCCCTTGAATTTGTGGTAGTCCTCCCATGTCTACCTCCTAAATCCCAGGAGTACAAGAATATGCCACCACTTCTGGCCTGGATGGCATACTTTTAAAGATGATCTCAATGAAGAATTGATTTCTCTAGTACTTGACCTTGCTAATTTGAAGGAAAAAAAAAATCCCCAAAGCTCAAGTGTACCATTGAAGTTAATTCCTAAATATTTTTTCACCTTAGGCATAGCTTCTGCAGACAGTGTTTTGATGGCAGAGGATAAATGGGTGCTTATCTTTTAGAATCTGTGAGTACAGCTGATACATACTGAGAACAATGGCCTTAGCTGATAGGCTGATAGGTAAGCATAGGGAGCTCATATGAATGAGTGCCCAGGAAAAGCTGTTTTGTAAAGTTGCAGTCATTTGCATGATAACTGACTAATTTTGTTGCTATGGCCCAGTGAGAGTTACATTTTTCTGTCCTCCTGCTTTTGGATAGGAATTCTGTTACAATTATTCTATTCTTTTCTCACTTATTAGGTGTTTGGGGGAGAAGGGATACATGATTTATTTTCTTTCCTTCTTCATTCCCATGTTGGAAGGAGCTATGCCTGAGGGTTCACCCATGTACACAGCTGTTGAAAATGACAAGATCCTGTACTTTGGACCAGGGTGCTATGATAAGAAAAGGCTTTGTGGGGGAGGGGTCCTTATATAAATCAATAATGGTTAGCAGTGACAAAGAAACAAGTGTCAATGTGAAAATTATGGCCTCATCATTTTCTAGTAGTAATTAGGAACACAAGATTAGTACTATGAGGGTGAAGGTATATGGGATACAGGGAAAGCATAGTTTGGGAGGGAGTTGCATTGAAGGCCCAGAGAAGTAAACAGAGCATGAAAATTTATCCCCCAGTTTCCATGAGATCCTGTACTTTGTTGTATGACCTTACAACACTGATTATGAAAGATAATATACAAGAGGCAAGATTAAATTGCAAAGACGGCATTTACCATCGAGCATATCAGTAGTGAAATTATTGTGGGAAAAGCTTGAGTTTGAGGTAAGGCAGATCTGCCTTTAAATTTCTATTCTGCTACTGCTAATGTGTTAATTTAGGCAATCAATTTTAATATCATTTGGATGGTCTCTTACATTTCTATTTTAAATATTTTATTTATTTATTTAACAGAAAGAGAAGAGAGAGAGAGAGAGAGAAAGAGAGAGAGAGGCAGAGAGAATGGGCATAATGGGGTCTCTAGCCACTGCAAATGAACACATGCCACTATGTACATCTGGCTTTATGTGGGTACTTTGGATTTGAAACTGGGTCCTTAGGCTTTGCAGGCAAGCGCCTTAACCACTGAGGCACCTCTCCAGTCCTCATTTCTTTCTTTGTTGTTTTAAGGTTGGGCCTCACTCCAGGCTGGCCTAGAATTCACTATGTAGTCTCAGGGTGGCCTTGAACTCAAGGCAATCCTACCTCTGCCTTCAGAGTGCTGGGATTGAAGACATGTGCCACCAAGCCTGGCTTTTAAAAATATTTTTATTTATTTGCAAACAGAGAGAGTGAATAGGTGTGCCAGGGCTTCTTGCCGCTGTAAACAAATTCCAGATGCATGTGCTACTTTGTGCATCTGGCTTTACATAGGTACAAAGAATTGAACCTTTGCCAGTGTGATGGTTAGGTTTTGTTGTCAACTTGGATCTTCTTAATTATCTTGAGTGGGTCTCTGCTGATGTTTACAGGAAGGCAGCCTCTCAGCAAGGGGCAGGATGTAAAGAAGCTCAAAGAAGCTGGAAGTAAACATCCTTTCCTGTGTGGGCCATGCAGGAAGGAAATTCCAGAGACTCAGGAAGCCATTAAGTCTGGTATAGGGTTGTAAGTTCCTACCCTAAGGCTATATAAAGGGGAAGAAATTCTCTCCTTTGCCCTCCTGCCTGTTTGCTGTTCTGTGTGTGTGGTATAGGTGATGGGTTTTTCTCTCTGCTCAGATCTGTGAAAGAGAGCCAGCCTCTTTTGCTGTTACTGAACTTCCCCTCAATCTGTAGTTACAATAAATACTTTCCTCCCCCAAATTGTGCCTGGTTTAAAGATTCATCCCAGCAGCATGTGGCTGACCAGGACAGCCAGCAAACTTTCAGGAATCACCTTTAACCATTGAGCAATCTCTCTAGCCCTGACCTAGAGGTTTTTTTTTTTTGTTGTTGTTGTTGTTTTGTTTTGTTTTCTTTTTCGAGGTAGGGTCTCGCTCTAGTCCAGGCTGACCTGGAATTCACTATGTAGTCTCAGGGTGGCCTTGAACTCACGGTGATCCTCCTATCTCTGCCTCCCGAGTGCTGGGATTAAAGGCGTGCGCCCGGCCTGACCTAGAGTTTTTTAATGAGGTTTATCTGTCCCTTTTGTTTAATAAGTCAGTTTCTTTATTGTAATACTTTGTACTTAAGCTTATCAACACATTTGGCTTAAGAAAAATTTCACATAGTAGCACATGCCTTTAATTCCAGAGCTCAGGAGGCTATGACAGGAACTTGAGGCCAGCCTGGAGCTACAGAGTGAGTTCCAGGATAGCCTGGGGTAAAGAAAAAATAAAAGGAAAAAAAATTCAAACAGATATGAGAAGTAAAGCTTCAGAGGGCCCACGTGATGCTACAGCTATAAAAACAACTTAGTAGTGACTGATGTTTTAGCCCTTTTGTCTCAAGAGAGAGTGACAGATGATGACAAATGAAAACGGCCTTTTAGATACTTAATTTCTTTTTTTCTCACTTTTTACTGATAGCTTCCATAATTATAGACCACAAACCAATATGATTTCCTCCCCTCTCCCACCCTCCCTCATAGCTCTTCCCCTCTCAATTAGTCTCTGTTTTGTTTCATTGTCATCATCTTTTCCTCCCATTTTGTGTGTTTTCAGGCACTGCAAAATCATGAATGTCAAGGCCATTTTGTGTCTGGAAGTTTTCATTGTAAACAGTCCTACCCTTCCTTTGGCTCTTACAATCTTTCCACCACCTCTTCCACAATAGACCCTGAGCCTCGGGAAGTGTGACAGAGATGTCCCGGTACTGAACTGTCATTTCTTCTCAGCACTATGGCGTCTTTTGAGTTATCCCAGTGGTTACTACCATCTGAAAAGAGAAGCTTCTCTAGACAAGAGTGAGAGTAGCATTATTATTTGGGTATGCTTACTTTAAAAAAAGTGTTTGTGAGCCAGGTGTGGTGGCGCACACCTTTAATCCCAGCACTCGGGAGGCAGAGGTAGGAGAATCACCGTGAGTTCTAGGCCAGCCTGAGACTACATAGTGAATTCCAGGTCAGCCTGGACTAGAGCGAGACCCTACCTCGAAAAACAAAACAAGGGCTGGAGAGATGGCTCAGCGGTTAAGGCACTTGACTCCAGTGCCTAAGGCCCTGGGTTCAATTCCCCAGGACCCACATAAGCCAGACCCACAAGGTGGTGGCCCTGGTTCGTTCTTTCTCTCTCTGCTTGAAAATGAATAAATTTAAAAAAAAGTGCTTGTAAGGCATGAGCCCTCTCCCACTATATGGTTTTTATCAAGTCTTCAGTACCAGGCATGTATTCCCTCCCATGGAGTGGGCCTCCAGTCCAATTAGAGAGCTATTGGTTTCCCCCTCAATAGACGTTCCACTATTGCCCCAGTTTGTACATTTGGCCTGGCTGGCCAGTCTTAAGGCTTGCAAGGTCCACTGCTGTTCACCACCGTTGATGACTTCTCTCTCCCATAGAGCTGCATACAGCCATAGCTTTTACCTTAATTTCTTTTTGTAGTGCAAAAACAAATTATGATCATTAATTTAAGACTCGTTAAATTAAGACTCTTTTTAGAGTAATTTTAGGTTCACAGCAATTGAGAAGAAGATAGAGATACTTATCCATTCTCTACCCCATACATACACATCATCAGCATCCCCAGTCAGAGTGGTATACTTGTTCTAATTGATGAACTTACCTCATCAATTTTTTTTTTTTTTGGTTTTTTTCAAGGTAGGGTCTCACTCTAGTCCAGGCTGACCTGGAATTCACTATGTAGTCTCAGGGTGGCCTTGAACTCATGGTGATCCTCCTACCTCTGCCTCCCGAGTGCTGGGATTAAAGGCATGCGCCACCACGCCCGGCACCTCATCAATTTTGAAGAGTAGAGTCCAGATTCTCCCTTGTCTTTTCATGGCTTGCTAGCTCGGATCTCTTTAATGCTGAGTGACATTCCATTGCCTGGATATACCACAGTTGATTCACCTATTCCTCTACTGAAGAACATCTTGATTGCTCTCAAGTTTGGGCAATTACAAAGCTTCCTTAAATGGAACTGAGGTTGTAACTCAGTTGCTACAGTGCTTGTCTAGCACTCATGAAGCCCGGGTTCAATCTCCAGCACTACAAATACTGTGCATGGTGGTTAGGGTTAGGATTAACATTCATGAGGTGAGGGAAGGAGGAGGATCAGAAGTTCAGGTCATCCTCAGGGACATAGTTCAAGGCCAGACTGGGCTACACAAGACCTTGTCTCAAAAAGAAAGAAAGAAACAAAAAACACTTCATAAATATTCACAGGCAGGATTTTGTATGCACATAAACTCCCGTTTTTTTAGGTAAAAGCCAAGCAGTACAATTCCTGAATTATAGGATAATACAAAGGTATGTTTAGTTTTATAAGAAACGTCAAACTGTCTCCCAAAGTGGCTATACCATTTTGCATCCCCACCAGCAATGAATGAGAGTTCTTGTTGCTTCACATCCTCACTAGCATTTGGTGATGTCAAGGTTTTGCATTTTGGCCACTTTAATAGGTGTGTGTTAGTCATTTCCTTTTTAGAATGGAACAGAAAACAGAATATTGGTTCTGATTATTAGGCAGAATAAAATACCATCTGAGCCAGGCGTGGCGGCGCACGCCTTTAATCCCAGCACTCGGGAGGCAGAGGTAGGAGGATCACCATGAGTTCAAGGCCACCCTGAGACTACATAGTGAATTCCAGGTCAGCCTGGGCTAGAGGGAGACTCTACCTCGAAAAACCAAAAAAAAAAAAAAAAAAAAAAATGTAGCCACTTCAGGTAAGTGTTCAATCCTGAGGTCTCCTAAAACAATAATGGAGTTTACTCCTTTAGGAAAATCCCGTTTGTTAAAGATTGAATCTTCGTTCCCTTTCATCCTGGTCACTCAGCCTTGAGTTAAACAGAAGACACTTAGTTTTTACTGCATATCAGACAAAAAGTTAGGTCATTTCACATAAGATTATCTTAATTCTCAGATTTCCCTGTGAAATATTTTGCATTATCATATAATTCCTTGAATGCCAAAGTTGTTTTTTCCACGTTCCTAATCTTTATCCATGCCATTTTTTTCATCTCAGTCTTATTTCTCCTTTTTAGCCTATGCATATCCCTACTTACCTTTCGGAACATCCCTCCTAACCTTCTCAGTCCCCTCGGTTTCCTTCCCCATTATACTCTCATAGTACGCTGGATTTCAAGAGCACAAGAAAGCATATGAATACTCAATAGCTGTCATTTCTGCTCAAATGTAAGCTCCGTGAACACAGAAACTAGACCTGTGTGGTTTTTCTGTGTATTTGTAATGCTAAGTGTAGCCCACTTGCACATAGATGCTCCCTAATCATCGTATAATTATGCTAAACAAGGGCCACAATCAGAAGTTGGATGCTGATCTTAATAATTTCAAATCCTTCCTTGAAAGTACACCATACATGGACACCTAACAGGAAGTATTTCTTAATGTAATTACTCAACAGAGTCTTCCTCAATTCTGCTTGAGTTCTAGATTAGCTAACCATAAAAGCTATGGTCTGATGGACTGCAAGGGTGTGGTTCTGAGTTAGAGACCTGAAAGTGTCCCTGGGTCAGTTTCTGGAGTGAAGTCCACCGTTTTGAGTAGATGTCTTTAAAGAAAGCTAGTGGGGAAGATTCCAGGACATGTCCAAGAAACCTGAGCAGAGGTTCACTCGTCTCCTGCTCTGCTAGTGTTTTTGACTTCCTGCTGAGCTGGAAACCACTTGTGGAAAAGCTACATTCAGTAACACATGTCTAAAATGAAGAACCCCAAAACTTTCGAGGAGCAAACAGAATGCATCATGAATGCTCTACTCACAGACTTCTTGAACCCAACATTACAAGTGGCTAACCGGAACCTGGTTAACACAGAGGAACCAGACTCAGGTAAGTTAAGGCACCTAGTCTGAACTGATGGTTACAGGTAGATAGTAGAACTGAAGTATGCTTGCTTTATTTCCTCTTACATTTCACAAGGCAAACTAAACTTTTAGCAACATTTTCGAGGAAAGAGCTTCTCAGAGAAGGAAAATTGTCTATTATTGTGGAGAGAGCATTCAAGTTCTTAAAAGCAAACAATGTCAAAATTACTTTAAAGACTAAAGAACTTTATCCCCTGTTGCTCAGGCTACTGAGACTGTGGTTCTTTCAAGCATTGTGACAAATGTGTTTTCTCGATCATAGGAGAGGATTGCCCTTTTGACATGGCTGTTGTTGCTGGACGCCTTCGGATGTTGGGTGACGAGTACAATGGAGATTTGGAAGCTTCTGCCAGAAACATCATTGCAGAACCTGCTCAGGGACAGGTCAAGTTTTTCTTTTTTGCTAACATTTGATGCCCTCTTTTACTCTCCTTATATACAGTGGCTAGGATTGTTCTGGGAAGGTATTGGGGCTTGCACTCATCCAAGGAGATGCGCAGGAAATGCTGTTTGCTTATTCCTTAGAAGTTAATCAAAACAAGAGTGCTACAGAGACGGAGTCTTGGCATAGGCTCATCAACCTTTAGCCTTCATCAGAGCTGTCCTCAGTGTGCACAGGTCACATCCTCAGTACTTGATTCTTGGCAAATGCTCTTTTCTGTAGGCCTTAATATTTGTTAGAGGTAGACATCTCTCCCCACCCTAGGGCCCAGCAGTGAAATATACACAGAAATGTTAGGCTTTAAATATTTCATTTATTTATTTATTTGCAAGCAGAGGAGAGAGAGAGAGAGAGAGAGAGAGAGAGAGAGAGAGAGAGAGAGAGAGTGAGAGAGAGAATGGGTACACCAGCATCTCGAGGCATAGCAAATGGACTCCAGATGCATGTGCTACTTTGTGCATCTGGCTTTTACATGGGTACTGGGAATCAAACTGGGGTCATCAGGCTTTGCAGGCCAGCGCTTTAAATACTTAGCAATCTCTCCAGCCCAGAAACTGTTATTCTTAGAACAACCTCTTATTATGCAAAAAAAAAAACATGCAAGCAAACATCTAATTTGCTTTGTTCATTACTAGAGTCTCAAACTTTGACTAGACCCTGATATACAATAGGCCCTTGGAATGTACTTCCTGACTTGATTCCATTTAAGCAGATAAAACTCTGTAAGGTGTGTTTTGTTTGTTTATTTGTTTGTTTTTTTGTTTGTTCAAAGTAGGTCTCACTCTAGTCCAGGCTGACCTGGAACTCACTCTGTAGCCTAGACTGACCACAAACTCACAGTGATCCTCTTATTTCAGCCTCCCAAGTGCTGGGATTAAAGGTGTGTGCCACCATGCTGGATGTTAGTTTTCTTTAAAATTTTTTTTT
>PVHP010040624.1:0-15793 GCA_004024765.1 Zapus hudsonius | reverse complement strand
TAGACCAAAAAAAAAAAAAAAAGAAAATCTTTCTGATTGGGTAGAGGAAAGCATATTGGAATGATAACATTTGACTTAATCCTTAAGTAATTTGAAAAATGAAACACTAACTGGGATTAGTGATGCATGTCTGTAATCACAGTATTGGGGTGGGGGAGGGGGATCAGGAATTCTAGTTCACTCTCAGTTACATAGTGAATTTGAGGCTAGCCTGGTCTGCACGACACCAGTTTTAAAGAAAAGTCAACTTTGCAGTAGTTTCAGATTCATAACAACATTGAACCATAAGTGGTTCATTTGTTACAATTGATGAAACCACTTTCCGCATTTGTTATAATTGTCAAAACTACTTTCTGCATTTGTTACAACTGATAAAACTACTTTGTACATTGGTACATTCTTATCACCAGAAGTACAGAGCTTTTTTTTAAATCAAGCATGCAGGGCATTAACTCAGGGTTATCCATTTCCACCAGCAATGATGAAAGTTCTTACTGCTTCACATCCTTGCCAGCTTTGGTGGTATCAGTATTCTGGATTTGGGCCATTCTAATGACACTGGTTTTAACTCACAGATTTAGGGAGAGACTAAATACAATCAAAGCGTAAGCACATATGAAGTATTCAATATGGCTGAGCTTGATGATTGGGGCTTGGAATTTTTTAATTTTTTAATAAATATGTATATATTTTTATTTTTTGAGGTAGGGTCTCTCTCTAGACCAGGCTGACCTGGAACTCACTATGTGGTCCCAAGCTGGTCTCCAACCTCTGCCTCTTGAGTTTTGGGATTAAAGGCATGCACCAAACCAAACAAACAAACAAACAAAAAAGCCAGGTGTGGTGGCACACGCCTTTAATCCCAGCACTCGGGAGGCAGAGGTAGGAGGATTGCCGTGAGTTCAAGGCCACCCTGAGACTACATAGTGAATTCCAGGTCAGCCTGGACTAGAGTGAGACCCTACCTCAAAAACAAAACAAAAAAAAAAGGCATGCACCACCACACCCAGTTTTTGTATTTATTTATTTGAGAGAAAGTGTGTATATCTGTGCATATGGGTGCACCAGAGCTTCTTGGCACTGCACATGAACTCCAGATACATGCACCACTTTGTGCACCTGGCTTTATGTGGGTGCTGGGGAACCAAACCCTGGCTGGTAGGCTTTGCAAGTAAACACTTTTTTTCTTTCTTTCCTTTTTCTTTATTTTTTTTTTCCGAGGTAGGGTCTCACTCTAGCCAAGGTGACCTGGAATTCACTCTGTAGTCTCAGGCTGGCCTCGAACTCACAGTGATCCTCCTCCGCCTGCTTCTGAGTGCTGGGATTAGAGGTGTGTGTCACCATACCTGGAAAAATAAACACTTTAAACCACTAAGCAATCTCTCCAGTTCAGGGCTTGGAGTTTATCCTGATGTCTATGACTAGCTGTTCAAGATTTTAAACTGGACAACACCCTCTGTTTTCAGTTAACTGGTGGCCTCCAAAAAGATATATTCACTCAGATTGTATGAGTGTGACATTTTTTGTGGCAAAAGGATTTTAGAACCTGTGTCTTAGGTAAGGATTCCAAACTGGGCATAGTGATACACACCATTAGTTCTAGCACTGGGGCATGGAGACAGGAAGATTGGGTGTGTTCAAGAAGGATCAGATTTCAGGGTCAGCCTTGGCTACATGGGGAGTTTAAGGCCAACCTGGACTATGTGTGACCCTTCTTAACACTCCCCCCAAAATAAAGGTAGGAATCTCCAGTTGAGAACATCTGGATTAAGGTAGGTCCTAAATCCTATGACAAGTATCCAAAGGAGAAGTGGGAAGGGAGAGGAGAGGGCTATGTATGTAGACCAGTGGTAGAGCATTTGTATAGCTTTTGAAACACTGTCTGTTCAACTTTCAAAGATGAGTGAGACAGAGAGAATATGGAGGATAACAGATATTATGAAGACAGAAGCAGAGATTGGAGTTGTGAAATTAAAAATGTCAGCAGTTCCCATTAGCCACAAGAAGCTAGGAGAAAGCAGTAGAGTCTCCAGGAGGAATGAATGAACTCTCAAACACTTTGATTTCACACTTTAGCATTCTGGAACTATGAGGAAATAAATTTCTTAGTTTTAAAAATATTTTTATTGGGGCTGGAGAGATGGCTCAGCGGTTAAAGCACTTGCCTGTAAAGCAGAATGACCTGAGTTCAATTCCCCAGTGCCCATGTAAAGCCAGATGCACAAGGTGGCACATGTGTCTGGTTCATTTGCAATGGCTGGAGGCCCTGGCATGTCCATTCTCTCTCTCTCTTTCTGTCTTTCTCTCAAATAAGTAAATAGATAAAATATTTTTTAAAATATTTTATTTATTCATTTTCAAGCAGAGAGATACAGAGAGAGAGAGAGAGAGAGAGAGAGAGAGAGAGAGAGAGCACACCAGGGCCACTACGTTGTGGGTCTGGCTTATGTGGGTCCTGGGTAATTGAACCTGCAGCCTTAGGCACTGGAGGCAAGTGCCTTAACCGCTGTGCCATCTCTCCAGCCCAATAGATAAAATATTTTAAAAAATACTTTTATTTAGTTATTTGTGAGAAAGAGGGACTATGGGCATGCCAGAGCCTGTTGCTGATACTATCAAACTCCAGACACATGTGCCATTTTGTGCTTCAGGCTTTGCTTGGGGAAATCTTTACTTGGGGAAATCAAACCCAGGCCTTTGCAAGTCAGCACCTTTAACCACTGAACACTCTCTCCATCCCCTCTTTTTTGTTTTGTTTTGTTTTGTTTTGTCCAGGTAGTGTCCACTCAAGTCCAGGCTGACCCAGAATTCACTAGTTAGTCTCAGGGTGTCCTCAAACTCATGGCGATCCTCCTACCTCTGCCTCCTGAGTGCTGGGATTAAAGGCGTGCACCACTGTGCCCAGGTCCCCTCTGTTGTTTTAAATTAACCTGTTAGTAATAATTTGTACAGCAGCCCTGGCAACCTAACACTTGCATATACTATAAATATGATCAGTTTTCCTGATACCTTCATAAAGTGCTTTTTTTCTCTGCCTGACATGCTACCCCATTTTCAGTCTAGTAAAATTACATTCATTCTCTCACATTCTGCTAAAAAAATCTTCTCGTCAGTAAATGGTCCCTGTCCCTTTCCATCTTGGTCATTTTAGTTACTTCCTCTTTTTGGAGGGAAATGATGTTGAGATAGGTTCTCATCTAGCTCAAGGTAGCCTTGAACTTTGTATATAGCCAAAACTCACCTTGACCTCATGGTATTCCTGCTTCTAAGTGTGGGGATTACATGTATGTGACATCTTCACAACTTGCTATCTCTTTTCTGTTCACACATACTTTGGAGTATCTCCACAGCTATGTTATCAAATTTATTATGTTACAGTGTATTATTTATGTGTTCTCTAACTAACTATATGTTTCTAGAATGATGATATCAGGGCTGAAGAAAATGCTCAGTGGTTAAGGCACTTGCCTGTAAAGCCTAATGAACCAGGTTTGTTTTCCTAGTACCTTCATAAAGCCAGATACACAAGATGACACATGAATCTGGAGTATGTTTGCAATAGCAAGAGGCCCTGGTGCTCCCAATTCTCTCTCTCTCTCTCTCTCTCTCTCTCTCTCTCTCTCTCTCCCTTCTTCCCTCTCTGTCTTTCTCTATGTGTTTGCAAATAAATAAAAAATAAATATTTAGAATGATAATGTCTTATTTGTCTACATGTTCCCAGAACACAAACACTGTGCCTAGCACATATTAAAGACTCAGTAAATGTTGGCTTGATAAACAATTTCTGTAAATAGCTTCTCTAATCAGCTCTGTACTTTGAGGGAAGGCAAATGTAGCCACTGAATGAAGATGGACTAGAGAGCACGGGCTTTTAGAAAGGAACACCAGTTTGTGGCTTTCAGTAATAATCATGACTAGAGGTAATGGAAGGCTGATTTAGCACAGTGTCTGTGGTAACAGAAAGGAGAAACTGCTGGGAGAAATAGCATAAACAGAGCAGATTGGATTCTCAGCATGAGGGAGAGAGAGGACATGAAGAGGATCCTGAGGTTTCAAGTCTAGGTAAGTAAGAAGGTGACAATACCATTAACTGAGAAGCAGATTTGCAGAGATGGAGAACCTGAAACTTGTACTGCTTGTTATTTATTTATTTATTTATTTTCCTTTTCAAAGTCAGCTCTCACCAGCATTAGTGGGGGGACCATGTTCAGGCAGAATGTAAGGGTGGATTTTCTGGTTCAGATTAGGTCAGATGAAAGACAGCTATTTATCACAGGAGCCAAGACATTGTTTTCCTTCCTCTCAACACTGTGTAGAATTGTGACAGAGGCTTAAGGGTGACCGAGTCAAGGAATGATCACAGCACAAGATAGGATGTTCAAACACTCTACTATAAAAATTAACAACATAGAGGAAAAGGTGATTGAGAATGAGGATAGGAGTGTGAGTAGATCTTTAGCAGATCTAAGTGGCCAGAGGATTTTTTTGAGGTGGGGTCTCACTCTAGCCAAGACTGACCTAGAACTCACTGTGTCCCAGGCTGGCCTTGAACTCATAGTGATCCTCCTACATCTGCCTCCCCAGTGCTGGGATTAAAGACTGGTTCAGAGCCTGATGTAGTGGTGTACGCCTTTAATCCCAGCACTCGGGAGGCAGAGGTAGGAGGATCACTGTGAGTTTGAGGCCACCCTGAGACCACATAGTGAATTCCACGTCAGCCTGGGCTAGAGCGAGACCATATATATATATATATATATATATATATATATATATATATATATATATATATATATATATATATATGAGAGAGAGAGAGAGAGAGAGAGAGAGAGAGAGAGAGAGAGAGAGAGAGACTGGCTCAGCTGAGGATTTTTTGTTTGTTTTTCAAGGTAGAGTCTCAATCTAGCCCAGGCTGACCTGGAATTCACTAGGTAGTCTCAGGGTATCCTCATACTCATGAAGACCCTCCTACCTCTGTCTCCCCAGTGCTGGGATTAAAGGCCTGTACCATCAGGCCAATCTATCAGCCTGAGGATTTTTGACTTTGCCACTATTCTAGATTTAGTTTTAATCTTGATATAACACCACTTTACAGCAGTACCCAATCTTCCAAGGGATTTAGCTGATGTCATCGAATCAATTTGCCACCGCCCCCTTCCCCCTCCCCCCGTAAAGCAGTGTGGTTTCTAAGGTTCTTTCCACAGGAAGTTACGACAAAAAGGAAATGTTAGGTGGGGAGAGACGTTGTGGGCTCCAACACAGACAACTACACCCAGAGAAAGAAGAGCAATCGCCATGTTGAAGCTATCATTGCTTCTCGGGTTCCTCTTATTCCTACAGCTGCCTCTACTGGGGGTGGGGCTGAACTCAAAGTTCTTAACACCCAGTGGGAACAAAGACATCACAGCTAGTAGGAAAGCTAGGACCAGAGAAGGTTGGTGAGAAGGTGGCTTTGGGGAATGGGCTGTATTAAAAAAATCTGGAACCTGCCAGTGGTCATTGCAGCGATGAAAGCAAAATTGAAGAGTAACATGGGAAGGCAAGTGGAAGGGTTCCCTGCCTTACACTACCCCTTCTTCTGACCAACATTTCTTCTCTTGCTCTCCCCTGCTTCATTTTCTCTCCAACTTAGATTTCTTCCTGACTTCTACAGCCCCTAAGCTCCTCACTATTTCCACCCTCCCTCTCCCAGAAGTTCAGTGCCTCGTGTTCAATGTTGAGTACATGAATTGCACTTGGAACAGCAGCTCTGAACCCCAGCCTACCAACCTGACTCTGCATTATAGGTATGGGAAGGGAAGAGGGGGGGTTGAATAGGGGAGGAAGAGAAGGTGAACTGGATGAGAGAGACTGCATGAGGACCAAGAAAGAGGAGAGTCAGCTTCCCAGCTATCTCACTATTTCTCATGGGATAAGTTATGTCAGTTCAGACCAGATGAGGTTAGTCTGTGGACTTTGCAGTACCCACATTTTCTCTGTTATTCATTCCTCTCCTTTGCAACTCTTTTCTAGGTATATGAACCCTGATAATGATAAATTCCAGGAGTGTGGCCACTACCTGTTCTCCGAAGAGATCACTTCTGGCTGTTGGTTCCAAAAAAAGGAGATCCATCTTTACCAAACATTTATTGTCCAGCTCCAGGACCCAGGGAAACCCTGGAGGCAGTCTGAACAGAAGCTAACCCTGCAGAATCTCGGTAATCAGGAAAGAAGTGGTCAAGAGGTCAGGGATCTTGTACAAGAGGGCATTGAAGTCTCTGGAGGGTTCTTCCCCATTGTTATACAAGGGCAGAAAGGAGGTGGTAGGGACTTGGGATGGGGAAGGGAGTAGTGATAAGGGGAACTATTTCCAAGATCCTGACCTGTCTAGGCCAGGGCAATGACCACACATACACACCTATCTCTAGTGATCCCCTGGGCTCCAGAGAATCTAACATTTCACAATCTGAGTGACTCCCAGCTAGAATTGAGCTGGGACAGCAGCTATGTGGACCGCTGTTTGCAACACTTGGTGCAGTACCGGAGTGACCGGGATCGTGGCTGGACTGTGAGTAATTGGCTACATAAATGCAATGCCTAAGACAGATGCTTGATGTGGGAAGAAAGGGTTCACAGCTAGCCGCATAGAAAGGCTTAATACCAACCTCCAGTTCTCTGCCTCCCGGCTGCCCAGTCCAAACCTCCAATTCTTTTCTTTGCCAGGGTGCATTTCTTTAGGCTTTCCTCCTTGTACTCTTCCTGATACCAAGTAGACATGCAGAGGAAAGGAAGCCAGTGAGTAGATTTGAAGGAGTGGTTTTAGGGTCCAGTCAGTGAAGGGAGCAGTGTGGCATGTGCTGTTAGGAGAGGAGGGAATAGGGAGAATGCAAAGACCCAGAATCAGGTTTCTTCAGAATTTGGAAGAACCAGAAGATGACATTGAGGTGTAGGTAAGGATATATTTTCACTCATCCTGCCTTTATAGACCCTCACCTTTCCCTCATCCTCTTTCTCCTCAGGAACAAATAGTGGATCAAAGGCCTAGGTTCTCTCTGCCTAGTGTGGATGGGCAGAAATTGTACACATTAAGGGTCCGGAGCCGCTTTAACCCACTGTGTGGAAGTGCTCAGCACTGGAGTAAATGGAGTCAACCAATCCACTGGGGGAACAATACTGCAAAGGGTAAAGTAGGCCAAATGCATGACCCAATTTATGAGTCCAGCACTCCATCCCTTATAGCACCACTGACTTTAACTCTACCTCCCTACCCCTCACTGCTCCACCTCAGTCCCTAGAATGCAGGGTTTTCTGTGTAGGGTAGCAGCCATTCTACAAAGGGAATATGGAATGTGTAGGAGTTCCCTAGGGCATTCCAAAGGGCCTACAGGTGAAGATGACCTTGGAACTGAACTAACCTCTGTGATTCTGTTTCCTCGTCTGTAAAATACAGATAATGATGGTTCCTCCCTCACAGGAGCTGTCATGAAGAATAAGTATAAGGAGTGTGTTCAGCATGGTGCCTGGCACCCGTGTTGTAGGGGTTTCACAAATACAAAGTCAATTTTCCTTTCTTCTAGAGAATTCTTTGGGGTTTGCTCTGCAAGCTGTGCTCATTCCAGTTGGCTTCATGGGATTGATTATTACCCTTATCTTTGTGTATTGTTGGTTGGAACGGTGAGACTTTAGGAAGTCCTGAAATGAAAGTGGGGGTGGTTGGGATAGATGGTTGTAGAATAAGGGATCACCCAAAAGGTAACATAAGGGTTGTTGGGTGGAAGCTAAAGGGGCCAGTGGAAGAAGATTCGAGAAGTAGCTTTAACCTATATGCTCCTGCTCCCTCTTTCTCCCTGTTCAGGGCAATGCCTCAAATTCCCATCATCAAAAATCTAGAGGATCTGGTTACTGAATACCACGGGAACTTTTCGGTGAGAACACTGTTATAAGCATACTGCAGTCTATTAACTACCAACTGCCAGCCAGCAAGACAGACTGGGATGGGTAGGGTAGAGGGAGGAGTGGGTCTTTACTGTCAGGATGTGGCTGACCAAATGGGGGATGGGCTGAACAAAGGATAAAGAGAGAGAGAGAGAGAGAGAGAGAGAGAGAGAGAGAGAGAGGCAGGCAGAAAAAAAGGATTCTACATTGTGTGAGGCAGATGGAAACTGTGGTGTTGGGGGACCAGAAGTGTCAATGTTCCTTCTTTAGTCAAAGTGGTTACAGACATTGTGAGAGCTTCTTTAGCCCAGAACATGGGTCTTTTGCTTCCTGCTCCTAATTGACTTTTGACCTTGAGATATCTGTCTTTAGGCCTGGAGTGGTGTGTCTAAAGGACTGGCCGAGAGTCTGCAGCCAGACTACAGTGAACGATTCTGCCACGTCAGTGAGATTCCCCCAAAAGGAGGTGCCCTAGGAGAAGGGCCAGGAGGCTCCCCTTGCAGCTTGCATAGCCCCTACTGGGCCCCTCCATGTCATACTCTTAAACCTGAAGCCTGTATCTCAATCCCCTGATGGAACCCCAGAGTTCTATAGCCCTCAGTAGTAATAACTTTCTATTACCTATCCTGCCAATCTGGGTCCAATGCTCATTTCCACCCACTGTGGCTAATTTTGAATTTTATGTCCCATAGAACTGCTCTTTCTTTCATTCAGGATACCATACTAGCTCCACCCCTATGTGGCCCTTCCTGTTTTTTTTTTTTAAACGATGTGTGGAGGTCTTACTTTGTAGCTCAGGCTAGCCTAGAACTCACTATGTATCCAAGGCTGGCCTTGAAATCATGGCAGTCCTCCTGCCTCAGCCTCATGAGGGCCAGCATTTCTGGCATGACACACCTGCCATGCCTGCTTGGCCCTTCCTTTTTCCAGGATCCTCCCTCCCTCTTTCTGGTTACCCTTACAGTGTTCCTGAATCAATGAGAAATAAAGTTTCTATCAACAATCATCAAGAATGTCTGTCATGGGGGTACGGAGCAGGAGATATATGGGGTATAATGAGGATGGAGGCATTGTACGCCTGTAGGAAAAGGAGCGGTGGACTCATGTTGTAGATTCTACAATGTGGAAACAAGGGTAGTACAAATGAAAGGAGTATTGTTCTAAGCTCATTCCAAGGGCCAGTTTAAATTTGCCACGTGGCCCCCATTCCTACCAGATCTTTCACAGATCCCACCCAGTTTCCTCTCTCCACTTTCTTCTTTATGTACCACTTCTGACCTCATAATCCTTCAACTGAAACCTCAGGCCCCACCTCTAGGGATGGTCATTAGCCTCACCTGCCAGTAGCTAGCCTCTCCTGTCAGCTCGGTCTGGGCCTCCTTTGGCTCTTGAGATCCATCTGTCTCTCTAGTCCACCAACCCTATGGACCCTCAAAGACCCCTCAAGGGCCGGTAAAACACCTTCCTTCTGTATAAATCATCGGGGGATATTTGAAGAATGTGATAATCTTGATATCATGTTTATCATCATCAAGTATGGAGGTGAGGGGCACACAGAGCTGGAGTTTGGCCATGTGTGTGGGGAGGGTTGAGGGGAGCAGAGATCACCTAGAGGATGGAACTAGAGGGCTTGCATACCCCCATCCCATTTCTTCTCAGATAATCAAGAGTTTCTTGTCAATCCCAATTGCACTATCACCATATTGCTACATTATCTCCGCAAAAAACTTGGGTTGCGTAAAACAGGTAAGGAGTTTGGGAAGAGGACTGGTGGCTGAGAGTTAGAAGCCAGAAAGTTACCACTAGCCTCTAAACCCTCCTACTTACAAGAGGGAGGTTCCTTATCTACCTACATCTTCTTTAAATCCATTTTGTATGGGAATCACTGGCCCTTTTTGCCCCTACTTGCTCTCTGTCCTTAGCTGTCCCAGTTACCATGTGGCCTCTCTATAGACACCATCGATTTGTGTGATGAATCAGGGACCCTGAAGATGTTTTTCCTGTCCAAGACCCCTGGAGATTATGCCAACAAATTCCTTACAGCTCGAAACATCTACCACGTTTGTAAAGTGCACCGTCAGTTTCCAGGTAGAAGATTGAAATTATTTGCCAGAGTTAAAGCAAGTCCTTAAAGATTGATTATTAACCCTGTCCTTAAAATAAGCCTTCACTTATTTTTAAGTCTTCACAAAATTAAGTCTTCACTTAATTTTTAAATGTTTTGTTTAAGAGAGAGAGAGAGAGAGAGAGAGAGAGAGAGAGAGAGAGAGAGAGAGAGAGAGAGAGAGAGAGAGAACCAGGGCCTCTTGCCACTGCAAATGAACTCCAGATGCACGTGTCTGGCTGTATGTGGATCCCAGACTGGCAGGCTTTAGAATCAAACATAGACCAGCAGCTTTTGTAAGCAAGCACTTTTAACCACTGAGCAATCTCTCTAGCCCCACCTTCACTTATAATTCCAGCACTCAGGAGGCTAAGACAGAAAGATTGTGAGTTTGGGATGAAGGCCAATTTAGGGTCCTTGTGTCAAAAATAAAAAACGGGCCACCCACATAAAGCTGGATTCAAAGAGTGGCACAAGTGTCATTTGCAGCAAACCACACACACGTGTAAATAAAAATTTTTGGTGTTTTTTCGGAGGTAGGGTCTCACTCTAGCTCAAGTTGACCCTGGAATGCACTATATAATTCCAGGCTGGCCTCGAATTTATGGCAATCCTCCCCTGCCTCTAGAGTGCTGGAGTAAAAGGTGTGCAACACCATACCCAGCTAATAAATAATTTTTAATCCCAAAAAAACAAAAAAAAACAACAACAACAAAACCAAGACTAGTGTGTTAGCACACACCTTTGATCCCAGCACTTGGGAGGCTGAGGTAGGAGGATCATCAAGAGTTCAAGGGGCCAACCTGGGCTAGAGTGAGACCCTGACTGGAAAAAAATTCCATAAAAGGGCTGGAGAGATAGCTTCGCAGTTAAAGCACTTGCCTGCAAAGCCTAATGACCCGGGTTCAATTCCCTAGTACCCACGTAAAAGCCAGACGCATAAAGTGGCACATGCATCTGTAGTTCATTTGCAGTGGCTGGAAGCCTTGGCACACCCATTCTCCCTCTTTAAAAAATTCCATAAAACATAGCATCAAATAAAATAAGGTACCCTCAAGCAGATCCAAATAGGCCCTATCTAGTCAGCCTAAGAAAGAGTACTACCTCAATGACAATGTTAGGTTAATATATATTTTGCTGTCAATAGCTTACTGTAGGTCCATACCAAACAGAAGAAAATAAAGTACACCAGCCCACAGAAAGTGTTTACTGTTAGACTCCTGAAATCTTTAGCTTTAAAAGGGTGGAGGCTGGGTATGAGGACCTAGGGATAGCACACTGCTTATGTTTACAGGAACCAAACTTGAGAATCCCTACAAGACTATCGTGCCCCTTGTGAGATATCCGACACTTGAGCTACTTGGTAAGGCATGCGATGCGGGAGGGAGGAACAAGGCAAGTTCTGTACTGTACATAACTCTGGGATAGCAAAAATGGAGTGGGAAGCCAGGTGTGGTGGTGCACAACAGCCATCCCAACACTGGGGAAGACAGCCTGTGAGCAAAAGAGGAGAGAGAGAGAGAGAGAGAGAGAGAGAGAGAGAGAGCGCGCAAGGAGGGAAGGAGGGAGGAGAGAGGAGGGAAAGAGGTGGGGTGAGGGGAGGGACGGAGAGAGAGAAAAAATGTTGGGTGAGCCTAGCAGTGAAGTAAGTGGGATCCTAGGAGCCCTGGAAAAGGAGAAGAGGGTCTAAGTACATTTTAGGAGGTCTGGACTGACTGCATCTATCACTCCCTCCTCATTTCTGTCAACTCTCTATCTCCCTATCACTACCTCATCATTTCCAAATTAGGCCAAGTTACTCCAATTGAGAATTGCACTTGCTTTTTCCTGGTTCCTAGAGTCCCTGCGTACACAATGTAATTTCCTGGAGACAAGCCGAATGAGGATGGTTAGAGCCTTAGAAGCTAAGAGGAGATTGGCTGCAATAGCATCTCGGAATCTCCAACTAAAGGCCTCCAAAAGCCTAATGAGTACAAATATTAAGAAGGTTGGTGCACTGCTGCCACCTGGGGTGAATTTTCTTTTCTGGATCCAACTTCGATGACCACCACCACCGGAATCTAACCTCTTTTCGCCTTCTTTTGGCCCTAGATGGCAGAAACCTTTTGTGCAGGACTTCTATGTTCATAGATTTCCTTTCTTTTTCCAGTCCAAAAGTCGAAAATTCGATGGCAGTAGGACCCCTCCCCCCCGCGGACCATACTATAAGACCAGAGAAGACTTTCTCAAGAAACATCGTCGTCGCTAACTTAATAAAAAGTGAGTGTGAGAGCAGCAACTGTGGGTATGAAATTACTGGAATTCAACGTGATGCTCCTTTTTCCAGAAGGACTCTTTCTCCCAGCACATGCATGAAAAGGCTTAAGCAGCCCCTGGCACCAGGAAGGCTGAGGGTGGACTGGAGCCACCAGAGAAGACTAGACTGGGCACTTGGGTGGGGCCGAGAAAAGGCAGTGAAGTCTAGTACAAGGAGCCTTTGAGGGCCAGAGTAGGGGGTGGGGTCTTCACACTACCTCCCCTCTGGGAAGCCTATCTCCCTGCCTACTACTGCTGGGGTTACCGGTCCGTCCCCTACCACAGCTCATTACCTCCCAGGCTGAAATTCCCCAACCCCCCACCTCCTTGCCTGCAGGCAGTCCCTCCCACCCGCCCTTCGACTTTCCTCTCTTCTCCCTCCTTCCCTCCCTACCCCCTGGAATCGAGGGGAGCAGCAAGACAGCAGAAACCAGAGCTGGTTATAGACATTTATTGGATTTATTCATTTATTGATTTGACACACTTCCCCACTCCATTCTAGCACATGATACAATCTGGGTAGGCCAGGCGCTGACACAGGAAATGATGGGAACCCACAGCAGTGGTGGGGGAGGGGACAATGCAAAGGGCACTGGGGGAGGGGTGGCTTGGGGCCTGGGTTGAGGAGCCCCAGATGGCCTCTCTGGCAGGTGCTAGTAAACCTGATCCACATTGCCCCCATCCCTGCTCGTTTCCCAGACCCTCAGCCAAGCTCCCGCTTCGTGCTTCCTCTCCTCAGCCCTGCCTGCCACCACATGCTCTTCCACACAACCCTTGTAGTCCAGGAAGGGGAAGAAGGGCAGGGACAGCTGGCCCAGGCCTTGAACAGGGAGGTCTCGTACCTAACTTTACCACCCTAAATTCTTCTCTCTCACCCCTCCAGCCCCTCTTGAGGCCCCAAGCTAATTCCAGGCTTCAATGCACTCTCCCTTAGCATTAACCCCCATTAGGTCATAGGAGTGTGGCTGTTCCTCCAACAGCACCCTCTCCCAAGCACAAGTTGACAGATGCGGGGACCTGGCTTAGATTTTTTACATTCCAACCTAATTATGCATAGACCTTTTTCTAGACCTGGTCCAAATGAGAGCTCTTTCTCAAGTTCACTATTGCTACCCACCTCTGTTCAACTTCCCCTCGTCTCCACTAGTATTGTCTGTAGTGTTTGTATCATGTCACTATGACAAAGCCTTCAGAAAGAAAAAAGCATTCTCCCCATCACTAGCACATTGCCGCTGTTAAAAATCTCTATAGTTGTGTTTATATTTCTTTAAAAGTTTTATAAAAAGCTGGTTTGTTATCTGTATCCTTCCAAAGGTGATTTGGCCTGGCGAGCCACTCCAGTGCTCAGACCTTGGCCCTTCTAGGTCCCCAATTCCCCACCCCACCCCCACCCTACTGGCCTAAGGGGCCACTGCATAAAAATCTCAGGCTCAACCTAGCCTGGTCCAACTCAGATAAGTATTTCAAAAAAAAAAAAATCCTGCTCCCAAAGGCAGGGTAAGGCCACTGGTGACTTCACATTTCCAACAGCATTGCTGGCCCCTGCTACAAGGCCTAGGGGGTGGGAATGGGGAAATTGAAGATGGTTCCTGAGAAAGGGCCATAATTACCTTCTAATTGGCACAGTGAGAATAAACCCTCTTCCCTTCTCCCTCCCATCACCCTCCCTCCACAGTCCCCATATGGTGCAGGTTTTTCCTTTTAATTTTTTCAACACCTGTGTATGACCACATCACACCCTAGCTCTAAAGCAGGGTCTTAAACACCTGGAGAGGGTGCAAGGGAAAAACTGTGAATATGGACGCGCCTGGCTCCACCTCTGAAGCAGGGAATAATGCTTCCAGCTGTGACTCAGGGATCTGTGGGAAGAAGAAAAATGGAGGACAAGATGAGAGATTCATTTGAGGCAGGCCTACTTCCACCACCCCCCTTCCATACATTCCCCCACTTCTCTGCTGAGGGGCTTGGAGGACTGATTTAGAAACTATGCCATTCTAATGTGGCATCTTCTCTCCAGCTCCTCATGACTCTGGCTATTCCTTGTTCTAAAGCTCTCCCTGGCTCACTAGATCATGGGATTAGCTTGGGCTTCAAAAGTGGATATAGAGCCAGGCATGGTGGCACACACCTTTAATCCCAGCACTTGGGAGACAGAGGTAGGAGAATTGACATGAGTTTGAGGCCACCCTGAGACGACATAGTGAATTCCAGGTCAGCCTGGGCTAGAGCAAGACCCTACCTTGAATAAAACAAACAGGAAAAAAAAGAGATTTTTTTTTTGATTTTTGAGATGCTATGGTTACGGGGTGTAGTACCTGGCTCAAAGTTGAAGTCCAGTCCCTCACCACCATCCATGAGGTCACTGATGATATTATCCATGTCGCACTCCAGGTTCTCCATATACATATCAAGATCTAGATCCTGAGGCATTCTGTCTTGGCTTGTAGCTTCAGTAGGAGATGAGAGCCCAGGAGTTCCCAGGACCTTAGGGATGGGAGCACCTACCATGACTGAACGTGGTGCCATCACAGGAAGGGTGGGAACGAAACTGCTGGGGCCTGGAGCCTCATGGGGCTTAGGGCATAGGCTGACTCCTGTGGCCATTTTACTAGAGGAAGGCAGCCCTCCTAGTAACAGAAGTGTGGGAGCCTGGGACAGAATGGGATCTACCTGGGTCATGAGCACATCAGCAGGGGGTGGTGGTGTATCAGAAGTGAGCAGAGCCTCTAGAGACTGGGAGCTTGAGAAGCACCCTTCTCCTGACAGGGGCCCATCTATTGGGCCAAAGAGGGAGGTGGCGTAGCTGTGTAAGGGGCCAGTGACCCCTGGGTGCTGCAAAGAGAAGCCAGAGAGACTGCTCCGAGACATCAGGGAATGGGTGGGTGTGAGATTAAGCCTATCCAGCAGCTCTAGATCTTCATTGAGAGTGGTAGGGACACCCCCTGCATAGCTGCTGACTGAGGCTGGCATTTCCTCTTCTGCTAGCACCTCAGACTCTGGCCTCATTGGGGAGAGCCGGGTGCTGACAGTGCTAGCATTTGAACTGCTTCGTGGACGGAAAGTAGTCCACACATCGGCTTCTTCACGGTTTCCAGAACAAGGGCTGCCTGACCATTTGGGGAAGTGACCCATAGGGCTTCTTGGAGTGGCACCTTCAGGTGGAGCTGGCAGGACAGATGGTTTCTTCTTGGGTGCTTTGCTGCGGCCCCGAAGCAGCCTGCTGCTGCTATCCATGGAGGCAGCTCGGCGGCGGGGCGCCTTGCCACTTTTTCCTCCTTCCGGATTCAGCATCCACCAGGAGCTCTTGCCGGTGGCCTCGTTATGAACCTTGATGAATTTGCTGTGCAAGGACAGGTTGTGGCGGATGGAGTTCTGCATGGGACAGAAGTAACAGAAAAGGGTCATGAGATATGTTCATGGAAGGTGGGTGGCCAGAAGTCTAGTCTAAGGGGAGGCTAGGACACAGTAGGGGTGTTCCTG
>PVHP010040623.1:0-15677 GCA_004024765.1 Zapus hudsonius | reverse complement strand
AGAAAGGGCCTTTGGGGAGGTAATTGTGCTAAAATGAACAAAAATCTAATAGAACTGGAGAAAGGGTCTAGCTGGTGTCTTCGTAAGGAGTGGCAGTTTGGACATCCAGACCTCAGGGAAGCATATGCAAAGAGAGTAAGCAAGGCAAGAGGCCCAGGAAGAAGGCAACCCTCTGAAAACAAGAGAAGTCGCAAGAGAAACAAGCCCACACGTAGTGTGATTTTAACCTTCCAGCCTTCAGAACTGCAGGACAAGTTCACTGAAGAGCTCCCCCCACCATATTCTGTTGCAGCTATTTTAACAGATGAATACAAGCCGGTCACCATTACTTCTCTATAGATGACAGGCAAGGCCAAAGTCAGGAATGAGAGAGAGAAAGGAGAAAGTATATAAATTCAGTCAATCAAATGAAGAGCTTCGACTCTGATTAACGGTTAGTAACAAACATGATTCTCACACCGAGGACTCACGTGGGCTGGATTCTAGTCCTGGGCTCTGCTTTATGCCGCCCACCGTGTCAAATATTTGTTTTTTCAGAGCGCTCTTTTGAATTCAACTTCTTTTATTTTTTTTCATCTGGATGCCTAGAAATTTGGAGAGGATAAAGAAATGATATAATAAGTGCAGTAAACTTCTTATATTGTTAATGTTTAAGTCAGGTTTCTTAGTGAGTGGGCTATAACCATTCAAATTGAAAATCAAAGTTACACAATTTTTACTTAAAAGTTTTTTATGCAGAGTTAGATAAAATAACCTTATCTTGCTTTATTTTTAAATTTTTGAAATAATCTTTATAGTAACTACATATATATTTGTTCCCATGCTCCCCTGCATCATTCTCTTTTGGAAGATTGCACATTTCTGTTCAAAATTTATCCTCCGTGAGGAAGGTAGAGAAACCTTTTACATATGGGTGCACATGTGTAAGCAGACACATATGTTTACAAAGGTGTAAGAAAGGACAATTTTTGACTTTCCAATGGTGGTCGGTCATCACAGATTTCAAGAAATTAAGCAGTGTAGGAGTTGTTTTCTCTTGAGGCAATGACTGAAAAATCTTAGAGATGTCCAAACGGAGTGTGTTTTCACATGACCTTAGGTAAGTTGGCCGTGGAAGGCACATCTCTTTTCTCCAAGGACTCTGGTCACATGGTGAGGAGCGACAGCTTGCATCAGTTGGCAGGATGCCTTCTTTGTCTCCTCTCCTCCTGAGAAATAACAACAGCATCCCGAGACACCAAAGAGTTCTCTGATCCTTACAGATCGTGGAGCTGCCCACTCTGCTCTTTCTACCTGTTCTGTTGTGACCCACTCCTTGCCCACTCGTCAGAGCAGAGAAGCCCTACAGACGAATACAAGCCAGTCACCATTACGGTCAGGGACTAGCTCTGCCTAGGAAAAAGACCCGTTACCCAACCCACCTTCCACCCCCCACCACTTGTCATGCATCTTTTGTTTCTCTGTATTCCAAAGGACTACAGTCCTTATAGAACTTACAAAGAAAGAATCATTTTCACTCTTATATAAAATAAATTTGAAGGTCAGTGTCACTGCCCACTGCCCACGGGGGCAATGGTAAAACACACACACACACACACACACACATACACATACAACGCATATGGGTGGAAGAATGCGCATTCTCTCTTTATTGCTCTCTCAGATCTCATTGCTCATACCTCATACCTTATTGCTCATACCTCATTGTTCCTGCAGATATGCTACAGAATATATATAGAGAGAGCTCCTTGCCAATCAGAGAGCTATTTATTGGTCTATGACAAGAACCTGTGGGCATGATGTGCAAATAGCCTAATCAGGACTCCCTCCCGAAACTCATTAAGCCAAGCCCCTCTTGGCAGGCTGTCAGGTGCCGTCCAAGACTAAGCCGGGGTGGGCCTCCAAAGGCCCCCAAAGGTTTTCGCCCCTGACAGTCAGAATACCAAAAGGATCCACCAGATTAATGCCCTTATTCCTTTTTGAGTGCTAGTTGGGGAATAAAGTCACACATCCCTTCTCTCTCTCTGTCTCTCACTCTCTCTCTCTCTCTTTGTATGTGTGTTTAATAGTCAATTTTCTCCTAAGTTCTTGACTTCTTGACATAGAGTTTAAGCAAAAGTTTTTAAAGCAAAGGATAACATACTCCAGAGAGATTGGACTGGGTGGGCTGAGGAGTTCTGTGTTGTGGATGTTTAAGAGGTTTTTGTGAATATTTATGAAGTGTGCAGAATATTCATGGGGCTAAGGTAATAATCCTTTATCCCTCCTAAATCATGAGGGTCTTGTCTTCCTGTTTGAGGATTCCCATGTTACTCTTGAAATGCCCACAAGGGAGGCTCCAAACCATAATGAAGTGATGTGGTCATTAATTAACTGGGATTTTTTTTTTCTCACTAGAGCCTGGGACATTGTATTAGAAACCAAGTATGTCATAGGCCAATCAAAATAGTTGTTAGGCCCATTAATACAACATAAGGGATTTTACATTCAGCCTAGAAACAAGAAGTAACAGATTCCCTTGTCTACAAATCTATGACTTCAAGTTATCTCCCACAATTGCTCTATATAACACGTAGCCCTTATTTAGTAGAGGGATCCAGATATTCCTTTTAGGCTTACAAAGTCCAGTACATTCACTCTCTCTTCTCTTCGCACATCTAAGAGTAAAAACCATTTTTCCATGCAAAAAACCATGATTCTAACTGGGATCTTTTGAGGATCCCTTTGCACACATAGGAGGCTGGTGAAATGCTAACTAACAGCAGCGTCAAGGATGTTGAATTGTAAAAGGACATTTTGACCATCAGGAAACCCACCGACCAAGACACAGTTGCAGTTTCCTTGGGGAAACTGTCCATTCTCACATTGCCTATCTGTTCTCATATGCATATGTAATGTACAATATATATGTATGTGTCTGTGTATATATATGTGCACTTTATTATTATTTCATTCAGAGGCAACATGCAAAAAAGTGGGTCACAGGGAAGATAAATAACTTTTTGACACAAACAAAACCAGCGTCGACAAAAGCAGATGCAATCACAATGCCCACCGATCACGCTGTGTCTTGAACCAGTTACTTTTATTGACTTGACCGACCACACCAACCAAAGCTGTTGGATTTTATCTTTCCCCATCCTTTCCACTGCCATCAGCCTGATAAATGATTTCTGCTAACTAGCATCTATTTTACAGATGAAATAAAAAAAAATTCTGGCCAAATTTCTCAACCTTGGGGAAAAAAAGAAGAGATCATTTTAGTATATGTGTGGGCAAAGCAGGCACAAAAAGAGATCTTTTTAATATGAGACTTCTGGTCCGATGAGTAATTGCAGCACACTATCTACATTATGAAAACACCCCTTTGAAAGCGGTGCCTTTTTCAAAAGACCGTCAGCAAAAGAACCAGGCGTTTTAAACTTCACGTGGAGATGCCTCCTTGCCGTGAGTCAGCAGGCATTCTTATGCCTCCCTGGGCACAAGGTAGTTTTGAAAATGATTGCATCAGACCTTCAAGTTCAGCAATACTCCAAATGAATTACTTAAAAGTGATTTATTAATGTTATTAAGTCCATTTGAGAGGTTGTTTGGCCTGAAACAAAACCATAGCATGGGACTTATTGGTCTTGATTTGGCCACCTCTCTCTTGCGTTTTCATGACCTTGACTTCCCTCACTCAACAGGACAACAAGGGAAAGATCGATCCATGTCAAGAGGTGCATAAGAAAGTGACATGCTGAAAAATGTCAATGTTTTCAGTCCCCATAGTGAGTCTTCTCTGGAAAAATACCCACATGGAGCACTGCCCAGCTCAGCCTGCCTTCCTGATTTTCCCAGTCTCTGCTAGGAAGCTGTCATCATCAGACACACGCCACTGGGATGATTCTCCAAACCACGCACGATTATGGGGAGGAAAATATTTATTGAACAGATCCAGGGGAAGAAGTTAAGGAAAGGCTGGCCCCCTTTCACAGAAGCAAGCAGAGAGAGAGAGAGAGAGAGAGAGAGAGAGAGAGAGAGAGAGAGAGAGAGAGAGAGAGAGAGAGGAGAGAGAGAGAGAGGGGCCCACCACCAGCACCAAGCAAGCACAGGTAACACACTGTGTTTCACAAAATGCAGAACTCCAGGTTCTGGCTCTTCTTTTGCATATTTATCCTCACTATTTTACATCCAAATTAGAAAGGGTCAGTCCCCAGGAGGCTGGGCCAAAGTGGCACTTCCTCCCGCCAGAAGCCTGGAGACAAGTAATAATTTTAATAAATCCTTAATTCTTTTGGGGGACATTATTCAAACTACCACAGAAGCCCAGGAGGGCAGCCTTCCTTAGTCACTCCCGGCAATTATGAAGACAAGGAATTACAGTTGTAATTTCAATATTCGTTTTTATTAATATCCAACACTTTTTAACCCATCACCATCCCACACCCCCCACTTCACTGAACCCCCCTTCTCTTCAATTATTCCCCCTTTTATTTGGATGTTTATAGTTTCCTCCAGTATCTGAGCCAACATTTTGATAGAGACAGTATTATGCAGGTCTCGTGCAGGGACAGAAAGCTGATGTGAGGTCAGTAATTCAATGACCACTCTGTCTGGAAAATAGCACCCCAAAGCACGCCTTCCTCTCTTTTGGGTCTTAGATTCTTTCTCCCGTCTCTTCCACTATAGTCCTGTGCCTTAGGGGGTGTGAGAGAGCAGTGTTGGACACTCCTCTGTCCTTTCTTTCTAGCACCCTGACAAGTTTTGAGTGTCTCCAACAGTCACTGCCTTCTGAAAACGAAAGCTCTCTAACAAAAGTGATAGCACACTGTTGGGGTCAGCTTTCTAGTTGCTGCGCAGAAAGAACCCAAACAAAAGCAGCTTGTGGAGGAATGGGTTTATTTGGCTTATGGACTCGAGGGGAGACTCCATCCTGGCAGGGAAAACAATGGCATGAGCAGAAAGTGGACATCATCTCCGCCACAGCACTGCAAACAGCGGCAGGAAGGTGTGCCAAACTCTGGCAAGGGGAAGCTGGCTTATAACCCCCATAAGCCCACCCCCAACAACACAGCTTCATCGAGGTTGTAAAACCCAAACTGCCATCAGCTGAGGATGGATCTATCAGAACACATTCATTTGTTTGTGGGGGACACCTGCATCAAACCATGACACACACTATACATGCTCATCGACATAAATATTTAGAGAGTAACTTGGTCTGCATTCATATGATCCATCTAGCCAAACAACAGTGGTTGCTTCTAGGCCTTATGACTTTCCCAATCCTGGGCTTTGGGTAGGTTTGCTGTAAGGAGCTTGAATCCTTCCTGTGGAGCAGTTGGTTTTTCCAACAGCAGACACGCGCATCTTACCTGTCAAGCCAACGGTGTAGCTTGGGCGGCAAGGGTTAATTCTGGTTAAGACTGTAGGTGACATGACCCTCCTCTCCCCCAACAGGCTGAATCGCACTTTCCAACACTAGTCAGCAGACAGGATACTGCCACTCTGGTCTAGCTTGATTTCTCAGTGCCCAGCAACCAAAGAATGTGGTGTCTTTGGCAACAGGGTCTTAATATCTAGTCCCAGGGGGGAATCAATACTGTTTGGGGGCCTCCAAAGCTCCTCTCCCTCACTGGGAGGTACACCACCCTTGGCACTGAGATATTTCAGTAACAACCCATGCTTCTGGGCAGAGCGCTGTCCAACACCGCAGGGTACTTCTGCCAAACCACTCTGTTTTAACTTGTATATGTATTTTATTTTTAAATATTTTATTTATTCATTTTCAAGCAGAGAGAGAGAGAGAGAGAGAGAGAGAGAGAGAGAGAGCGCACCAGGGCCACCACCTTGTGGGTCTGGCATATGTGGGACCTGGGGAATTGAACCCGGGGCCCTAGGCACTGGAGGCAAGTGCCTTAACCGCTGAGCCATCTCTCCAGCCCATGTATATGTATTTTAGTTAGCTAGCAAAGATACAATAATCTTATCTCAACTCAAAGTGGAATCTGTTATCGATTTGCTGTTCTGAGTGGGTTTTAAAAATATTTTAGTGTATTTATTCCCAAGCAGAGAGAGGTAGGAGAGAGAGAGAGACAGAGAAAATGGGCATGACAGGGCCTCCAGTGATTGCATACAGACTCCAAAACTCCAAATGCATGGTCACTTTGTGCATCTTGCTTTATGTGGGTGCTGGGGAAGTGTAGGCAAGCACTTAATTGCTGAACCATCTCTCCAGCCTCTGAGTAGTTTTATAGAAATGATGGCTGATTGTTCTGTATCTTATTACAGTTTAGGTTTGGGTAACTGTTGAAGGACCCACAGTTGTATTTCATTACTCAATGATTCTTAGTGCTATTTTATATCCCTACTTTGTGGTTATTCAATGGCATGGACTCCATTGAAATCCATTTGAACTTGACCTTTGCACATGCAAAGGTATGGTTAATTAAAATCTGTAGGGAGCGTTAGAATATATGCACTGCTAGAAGTAATATTAACGCATATATTTTCTGACTCATGCACTGTTTGAAGAAGTACCCAGGGCTGGAGAGATGGTTCAGCGGACCCGAGTTTGATTCCCCGTTACCCATGTAAAGCCGGATGCACAAGGTGGTGCATGTGTCTGGAGTTTATTTGCAGTGGCTGGAGGACCTGGAGTGCCCATTTTTTCTTTCTTTCTCTCTTTCTCTCTCTCTCTCTCAAATCAAATAAATAAAATATATTTAATTAAAAAAAGAAGTACCCAGCTAGAGCTCAGGGACTTCTATTCCTACCTCACCTGTGCATGTAACATACACACACAAACATATACATATATACACATACACACATATATGCGTACACATACACACATACATATGCGTACACATATACATATACACACATACATAGGCACACACTTTTTTCTGAATGGTTCCAACAGCATTCCTATTCCTTTTGTGTGTTTAGTTTCTTTTAATCACATCATTTACTTTTGAAATTTGTGCCAATTTGGTAGATACTATTATCAAATTACATTGCTCTAGCTATTATAGAAGTGAACATATTTTCCAAGATTGTTTTATGTTGTTATTTGAGTTTGTTTTCATTGTTTTTATATTTTTCATCTGTATTTTTATAAACTTCCCATATAACTATCTATATTTAGACTCCTAACACTGGCGTTATTTGTTACGGATGTTTTTTTCACTCTGTTTCTTCTTTTCTAGTATTGATTAAAGTTTATCTTTTGTACTCCTAATTTAAAGTTCTCTGTTTTATTGGTGTTTGGTTTGTGATGTCATTAAGAATAGTTTAAAAGCAGTAATGTTTCATAAGCAAGCCCTTGCCAGGCTTTGATTGATGCACCTGGCCATGCTCCAAACTCCTGACATTGAGTAAGAGAAACAAAAAGGATGGGAATTGGGAATATTCTACTCTTGCTCGATAAAGCAAAACAAAACAAAACAACAACAACATAACAGATCACACCAGGCCCAATGAAGTGTAGTCACATGTGGTGCTATTAATTCCCCGTTCTGTCTCCTGTTTTCCTCAAACAACAAAATGACTCTGAACTGACTAAAAACAGCCTTAGACCAAAAGTAGAGCTCTGCCTGCACTTCCAGCATAGAGCCTGATGGGACATTTTCCTTCTTGTCCTCAGATTTCTTTTCTGAGAACTTAGTCATCACTGCTTAAATTCACAGGGTTTCAGGTCATAAAAAGTTGGGATCATACAGTTGACTTTCACGTCATATCTTCCTCTCTTGATCCATGGGGCAGTTCTAAACCTTTCTCGAGCTAAGTAGAATGATTCTCTTACTTCCTTTAACATTGATAGGCAGATAGATCACTTTAAATCCTCTTACCACCTAGCATTGTGGGGTTTTTCTTGATAAGCATGTCACAGAAATAGGACCTGGGGGATATGCCTCAGTAGGTAGAAGCTCCTGCAGGCAAGCTTGAAGACGTCAGTTCAGACTCCCTACACCCTTGTAAGGGCCACTGGGTCCCACTTACTAGGTGGTCAGCAGAGATCAGGAGTTCTGGATTCAGTGAGATTCTCTGTTTTAATAAGTAAGACAGAGAGAGACAGGGAAAGACGCCTAATATCTAACTGGCCTACACCCACACCCACACCCCCACACACATACACACACACCACACAGAGATGGAATGACATGCAGACAACCTTGAGACCTGAATCAGCCCTTGGCTCACCTGGAAATCATTTACTTAGCTGGCTGGGAGCAGATGATATCAAATGTCATTGGGTAGGAGATTTGGGAGAGTGGGTGCCTGACAATCTTTGAGTGTGGTAGAAAATGAAACACACAGAGGGGTCAACAGGTGGAAGGGATGGCACTTGGAGAAAATTGAAAATGAGATTCTTGCGGGTGGACATGTATTTATAAGTGAGACCTTTCAAGTAGGAGCCGGGCTGTTCCTAAGGTCAGAGATATGCTCCAGTTCTCTTTGGAGAAGATACCGTGTCCAGGGAGGACCTATCCGTTAGTACGTGATCAAGGATGGTGGGAACGCCTACAAGCTGAGCTGAGGGTGGATCCAGACATCAGACAGCAAGGAAGCGGGAAACTCAGTCCTATAAGCACAGAGAACCACACTCTGCCAGCAGCCACACGTCCTTGCCAACGACACCAAGCCTCACAAAGGAAGCTGCTTGATCTCCATGTTGAAGACTTCTGTGTCACGTTGTGCCCCTGGCAAATGCTGTCCACTTTCCCTTCTCTCTTTGAGCAAGGACGTGCTGGCTTCCTTCTTCTCTCTCAACCATCCATCTCGTGCAGACGTAGAATGTACGAGGATCTCAGTGGCTATTGGCCTAGTTTGGTAGCCATGAAATATTTAGTCCAGAGTTATAGGAGATTTAGAAGGCACTGCTATTTTTGGAAGCCCTGAGCATTCTTGCTCTCTCTAGGGAGCCCGGGGTTAGAGTGAAGCAAGCGTCGTTTCATCTTTCCCAGCGCTTATTAAAATTTATCTGTATCTGAATTACTTTGGGTCTTACAAAAAAAGCAGATCGATTCTCATTCTGAAGGACCGAGGACCTGAGAGTCTTAATTCACAAACACTCAGACAGGGTTGGTGCTGCTGACCTGCGCCCTTTGCAAAGTGAAACACTGGAATATCCAGGAAGTCAAGAGGCATGTGCTTCACCCATTTGAAATTTAGAATATTTTTTAAACTTCTTGCATGACAGGTAAGACCAGTGTTTCCTTTCTGAATTGCAGAGCCCAGTAATTGGCAAGATCTGCTTTCTTGAGGTTCTTTTTTTTTAATTTTATTTATTCATTTTCAAGGAGAGAGAGAGAGAGAGAGAGAGAGAGAGAGAGAGAGAGAGAGAGAGAGAGAATATGCACCAGGGCCACCACCTTGTGGGTCTGGCTTATGTGGGTCCTGGGGAATTGAACCCAGGGCCTTAGGCACTGGAGGCAAGTGCCTTAACCGCTGAGCCATCTCTCCAGCCCTCCTGAGGTTCTTTAAAAAACTCAAAACTTGGTGGTCCCAAAGTTGTAAGGCGACAGAATCTCTTTATGAAGTTTCCACCAAATTACTATAGTGATTTTGGAAGCTGGATGGATACTAGAGTTCTTATGCAAAGTATGAGACCTAACTTTGATCCAGCTGAAGTAGTTGAGGAATTACAGACGAGGGGTAGCTCAGTGGGGTGGTGGTTGCTGAGAAAAGGAAAGGTCAATTGAATAGTAATATTTCAAACTAAAAAAAAATCAATGCAGGGACATTTGATCACTCAGTACTTTGGAGGGGAAGCCTTTAAAGATAAGTACGATAGTTGTGTTATTGTGGAGGTCATTTTCTGGGAGAGACAAAACATATCTAGGTAATTTCAGATTAGTCAGTTGCTATGAAACAACATTGCTCTGAGTAAAGCAATGTGCACAAATTATCAAATGCAGTGCAAATTCCATGTGACCGTCATGGAGGGGCTTCAAAAGGACAGAATGGGAGGAGAGGGTAGCAGAGGAGACTCCTGGAATAATAAGCACTCAACAGTCCAGGTAACTGGAGTGCACATATATTTGGAAGGATCACATGTCATCACACACACATATGATGGTGGTGGTAATGAAAAGATAGGTAATAGTGAATTTGGAGTGGCGATGTAGGACTATATGTGAAATTATTTCTATATTATGCTAGGAAATTTAACTTCATGCTTTTGAGCTTTTGGCAAGCTTCTTTTATTCTTCCTCTATGGACACCAAGGGGAACCGGTTGGTCCCAGTGACATATGGATGAGTGGACGAGGAATGAAGAATACGTGTGTCTGGGCTGGAGAGAAGGCTCAGCGGTTAAGGCATTTGCCTCCAGTGCCTAAGGCCCCGGGTTCAATTCCCCAGGACCCACATAAGCCAGACCCACAAGGTGGTGGCCCTGGTGATCTCTCTTTCTCTCTCTCTCTCTCTCTCTCTCTCTCTCTCTCTCTCTCTCTCTCTCTCTCTTTCTCTCTCTGCTTGAAAATGAATAAATAAAATATTAACAAAAAGAGAACATTATAAAAAAAAAAGAATACGTGTGTCTTAGGAGCCCTCCTGGATCAGTGCCATCTATGACCAGCCAGAGGCATTTCTAGAGATTTTTTTGTTCTTTCTGCTAGTGATAGAGCTTGAGAATGGACGAGGTCGACTTCTACACACAGGGATCTCCTAAGCCACATAAGCTTCTGCTTTCCTTTCTCAGCCTGTCAAGTTTTCTATGAAGACTGTCATGGTTTGATCCAGGTGTCCCCCACAAACAACTGAATGTGTTCTGATAGATCGATCCTCAGCTGATGGCAGTTTGGGTTTTACAACCTCGATGAAGCTGTGTTGTCAGGGGCGGGCTTTTGGGGTTCTAAGCCAGCTCCCCCTTGCCAGTATTGGGCACACCTTCCTGCCGCTATTTCCAGTGCTGTGGCGGAGGTGATGTCCACCCTCTGCTCCTGCCATCGTTTCCCCTGCCAGGATGGAGTCTCCCCTCGAGTCCCTAAGCCAAATAAACCCATTCCTCCACAAGCCGCTTTTGCTTGGGTTCTTTCTGCGCAGCAACTAGAAAGCTGACCGCAACAAAGACCAATGCCAAGGGTCATTCTCCGTGTGCCAACGTTTCCATTAAAGCAGGTCAGCACACATGCAATGATAGACTTACGCAGACCAGGCAGCGTGGCCTCCTCACTGCACTCTGGTGACATAGTGCTCTGTCTGTCATAGTGCTTTATCTGACACAAAGACCCTTGAAAATTTACAAGATGTATCATTGTTCTATAATATCTGTTTGATTGAACAAATGCCCCACTTTTCAAAGGTAACCCCTCCCACCACCCATCTATGTCCCATAGGTTTCCTCCACTGAATCCCTTCGTCTTTCAAATAGCCCTTCTGAGATTCTGATACCATTTTTTTGCCCTCATATTATTCAGGTCTTGTGTAGACAGCATCAGCTACTTCGAGGCCATGAATGAAAAGTCTGCGTTGTCTATGGATGACAGGATTGGAAAGCACTCCTCCCCTTCCTTTCTTTTTTTAAAAAAATATTTTATTTATTCATTTTCAAGCAGAGAGAGAGCAAGCGAGAGCAAGCACCAGGGCCACCACCTTGTGGGTCTGGCTTATGTGGTTCAATTCCCCAGGACCTTAAGCACTCGAGGCAAGTGCCTTAACTGCTGAGCCATCTCTCCAGCCCCCTCCCCTTCCTTTCTTTCCATCACCTCTTCTGCAGTGGCCTCTGAGCCTTGGCAGGTGTGCTGAGATGTCTCACTTGGTGCTGAACACTCCACTGTCACTTCTCAGCACTAGGTGAGTTGCTGACTCTTTCTAGCATTCACTGCTATCTGAAAATAGAAGCCTCTCTAAAAAAATTGAGGGCAGCACTAATATATGGGCATAGCCTAAATATTTAGAATGTAATTTGGTGGGCATAATACATCCATTAAGCCAAACAACTGGAGTAGTTTTCCCCCAGGGCTTATGACCTCTCCAGGACATAGGCTTTTGACTAGGTTTCAGTATCAGACAGGGATTCCCTTCTGTGGAGGGGCTTAAATCCAATATGAAAACACCTGTTTTCCCTCAGAACAGGTAGTCTACCCTTGTACCAGGTCACAGATTTTGCCTGGGTGACCAGAAGTATACCTTGTAGAATCCACTGCTGATTAATCTCATTGTCTCACCTTTTTAATAAGATTATTTTTGGAACCTTTCCTAAAAGTCCATCTTTAATGTAGTTAACATATTATGGAAAGCTAAGAAAAATAGAATATCCACTTTATTGTGTGAGGTATAAATATATAATAAATTATTCAACACAACAAATATTTGTTAAAATCTCCTTGTACACAATCCACAAATCAAGAGAGAGCCAATAACTTAACAATGTAGACAGATACATTAAAATAGATCAACATGCTGACAAAGTATAAAATGTCAAGTGAATAGAACAGGCTCGATATGAGGTCCAACGGACAACCCCACGAGGAGGACCCTGCCGCTTGGATTGTGAGGAACAGGTCCTGTACAGTCTTTATCTCTTCATCTGGTTTTGTGATATGTTTTAAGCTCATGCCTAACCTATGGTGTATTTTTCCCTTCACTTTAAAATGTATCTCAAATAACTTCTCCTGGCACTATCCTTACGTTCCCTTTTGGTCCACTCGGTTTCTCTCTCGGCCTTTTCCTGTGAGCTGTTCCCTGTGTGAAGTCATCCAACAAAGGCTCCATTCTACAGGCAAAACACCACCAGAAAGTTCGCTCTTCATCTTAATGGCCCTTCTCAGAACAAGTGCTGGCTGCCCACCACCTCCCCAAACTCAAGACAGCTGTGGGTCCTCCACCTCCCCAAAACTCAAGACAGCTGTGAGCCTGCCTACCTCCCCTAAACTCAAGACAGCTGTGGACCCCTCTACCTCCCCCAAACTCAAGACAGCTGTGGACCCCTCTACCTTCCCCCAAACTCAAGACAGCTGTGGGTCCCTCCACCTCCCCAAAACTCAAAACAGCAAGCTTCAGGAGCAGGAAGCCATTCTTGCTTACCATAGACCTCATCCCAAGCTCTGTTTAAGATCTTTCCTTCCCTCCCTCCCTCATTCCCTCTCTCCCTCTCTCCCTCCCTCCTTTCGTATTTTTCAAGGTAGGGTCTCACTCTAGCCCAGGCTGACCTGGAATTCACTAGGTAGTCTCATGCTGGCCTCTAACTCACAGAGATCCTGCTGCCTCTGCCTCCTAAGTGCTGGGATTAAAGGCGTGCTCCACCAAGCCTGGTCCTCAGATACTTTTTATACCCGATACAATTATTTATTTAAATATAAAGTATGTGATGACTTATTTAATTTGGGCTAAATTCCCTTTAAAATGATCAATTTCAGTCAATGTTCTTGCAATAGTTTTATGCTGTACTTTTTTTTTTTTTTGGTTTTTCGAGGTATGGTCTCGCTCTAGTCCAGGCTGACCTGGAATTCACTATGTAGTCTCAGGGTGGCCTTGAACTCATGGCAGTCCTCCTACCTCTGCCTCCCGAGTGCTGGGATTAAAGGCGTGCGCCACCATGCCCAGCTATGCTGTACTTTTTGGGCCTGAGATGCAGCCATGGTTTTGTCAAGTGTACTTCAGTGCCTGCAGTGCATGATGGGAACATCCAGGGATGCTTTGTGAGCCAGCGTTACACTTGGTGCTCAGAGACCTACATCCAGATAAATGTTGTGGCCTTTTATAAGTTAGGCAATTTCAGTACATATATATTTGAAGGATCATTGAGACAGCTCAGAGGAAAGTAATAAAAGCAACTCACTGCTGTGTTCTACAGCCAGACCATGAGTGCATGTAGGATGTAATCACCCATTCCTTAACACTAACACCGCTAAGACTTTTCTGTCCCAAATAATATTTGTTGTAAAAACTAAACATTTACTCTCTGTGGAGTTGTGTTAAGAATAATCTTCTTTTCCAGACACAAATGCTTGGATTTTTTTTTTATTTAAACTACACATTTCTTTAAATTTCTTTTTGAACGTCAAGTTTCACAAGCTCCAGAAACTTTTATTTGTCTGCCTTGTTAACTGATACTCAGAATCTTTCGACTTCACAGTCATGAGACGCTTGGATTTCTCACTCTGGTGTTCCCCCTGCCAACATTTCAAGAATAACTAAACTAATCTTTATGTAAATAGAAGATGTCCCGCGGTCTCCGCATCTGCTGGCAGGATGAGAATATCCATCTCTTCACCTCACTGTGTTTACACCCAGCCTGGCAGCATCTGGAGCCTAACTTCTTGCTTCCAAGCAAAGAATTTTAATGACTGTCTTCACTTAAAAATATACCATCCCCAGAGCTGCATGAAGCATTAGCAGGAGCAGATATTAAGAAATCATTCTAGTCATCTTCAAGACAATCTTGTACTTCTGAACAGGTTGACTCCCTGTGACTTTGCACTCCTGTAGCCCTGGGGAGGAAGGTATCAGTGGACACATTGCTAATCTGACTCCTGGAATATACCTAAGGAGGTTACGTAGTCAGGAGCGCTTCTGGTTACTTACTAGGGAGACAGGAAACCCTCTGGCCCATTCCCATGGGAAGTACGGCTCCTCTCAGTTGAGAATTGCAGTTCTATTCTAGCCACTGGAAGTAAGAAACTCCAGTGTTATTGCAAATATTTTCAGGGTGAGGATGTAGATTAGAGCAAAGGCTCCAAACTAAAGTAAAATGCAACTTGGCCAGTTATGTAAAAATTGAAAGACTATACTATGGGTAAGATCTTTGGTAGCTCTTTTAAAAAATTTAAATCCATGTACCTGATTTCCCATGAAGTACCGAATGTCAGCTCCAATAAATTCCTTCACAGTTAAATCAAAACGAACATGACTCAGAGCTCGGAGTGGGAAGTGTGAGAGCAATCGTTCGAAGGCAAGAAGTTGAATTTGCTAAAGTGTCTTATATAATGTTCTTAAGGGAAAAAGACAGAGTGAGAGAAGTATTATCTTTATGTCTATTGATGCTAGTGGATCAAGTTGTGTCATTTCAGAATTAATATTTGTAGAAGTTTTCATAAATAATGTGCCATGCTAGAGTATGCACAGGTGAAGAAATACAGGAAAAAGCTCTTTTTTAAGTCATTGCTGTCTGTGTTAGTAATGCGTAATTTTTGGTTCCCATGACAGAGAGGACCAAAAAACTGAGCAGTTCTGTAGTTGTCTATAACTTTTTCAATTGTTTTCTTTAAATTGCCTGATCATACTAACTTATGAAAAGGAAACTTTAATGAAGAAACACCAAAAATGACCATTTAAACTTATATATGCACAGGGATGTATTAAAAGATGACTTTCTTTAAAGGACTATTTGAGAACATTAAGACGCATTTCGCTTTTATCTCTAGGTGGACTTTTACAACTGTTATATTGCCTCTGATTGTGATAGGCAGAATTCTCATAGATCCCTCAAGGCTTCCCAAACCTGGTGACCACATTCATGTTTGACTCCCAAGGCTAAAAATGTTTTGGTTTTGCTCCTATGACGAGGATACAAACTGTGGTCCAGCTCAGCTCAAGACACCAAGGTTATTTGAATATGTCTGCCCTAACCACAGGAGCCCTTGAGGGGGCAAATATTTCATTTGTTCATTTTCAAGGAGAGAGAGAGAGAGAGAGAGAGAGAGAGAGAGAGAGAGAGAGAGAGAGAGAGAGAGAGAGAGAGAGAGA
>PVHP010040622.1:0-15794 GCA_004024765.1 Zapus hudsonius | reverse complement strand
AGATCGATCCTCAGCTGATGGCAGTTTGGGTTTTACAACCTCGATGAAGCTGTGTTGTTGGGGGCAGGCTTATGGGGTTATAAGCCAGCTTCCCCTTGCCAGTGTTTGGCACACCTTCCTGCCGCTGTTTGCAGTGCTGTGGCAGAGGTGATGTCCAGCCCTCTGCTCATGCCATCGTTTTCCCTGCCAAGATGGAGTCCCCCCTCGAGTCCGTAAGCCAAATAAACCCATTCTTCTACAAGCCACTTTTGTTTGGGTTCTTTCTGGGCAGCAACTAGAAAGCTGACTGCAACAGACACACAGTACTCCCAAACGACATTATATGTAAAAGCTGATAAAAATCACATCCTACAGATGGGCGTGGTAGTGCACATCTTTATTCCCAGCACTTGGGAGGCAGAGGAAGGATTGCTGTGAGTTTGAAACCACCATGAGACTGCAGAGTGAGTTCCAGGTCAGACAGGGCTAAAGCAAGACTCTACCTCAAAAAATAAAATCACATTCTATATAATTATCTACATATTTTCAGGTACCCATATGGGACTTGAAAATATTTTCAGCACTCCTTCAATTCCTCACTTAGTTTTCAGTGATTGTCTCACTTCCCAAGAAGGGAAGTCTGAGACGGGGATTCTTGTGAGAATCACTTCCTGAGGAAGTGCTCTGAGAAGGGGAGAGAAGCAAGCAGGAGAGGGCAGGAGAGCAAGCTCCACACAGGTAATGGTCTTTGTTTCCATCTGGTCCCAACTGGAACACTGCAGCACAGCCTGGACCTCCCTTGAGGTAAGGGGCTAGTCTTTTGGGTTCTCTGGATTTGGGGGATCCGGTAAGTGCATGCAATTCTTCCCTTAATAAAGGGGTTTCATTTGGCCACTATAGGCCATTAGCAACCAGTACTCATAGTAACAGGGATGGAGGACAGTGGTTCTTCCGGTGTGAGGAGACAGGGCATCAAAACACCAGTGGTTCTCAATCACAATCACCTGGAAAAGTTGCTGAAACAGACTTGGTTTGGGACAGGGCCCTCAAATCTGCATTTTTAACAAGTTCACAGGTGACATTAATACGCTATCTAAAAACTGCCCTTTGAGAAACACTGTGCATAGGAATTACGTAGTGCTGTGCCATGGTATACTTTCTGATGCGACCTGGTGCAGTCATGTTTTGCCCAAAACTATTCCAGGCATAGAATATACTATTCAATCACTGTCTCCATAACGTTCAATTCTATTCTTGTCAGAAACACAACGCACGGGCATAAATCCCCTGAGTAGAAAGGATGTAAAACAGAGGTTAGAGCTAAAAAGCCAGGACCCTCTCTTGTCTAGTAGGCATCATCAGTACCTTACCTTTCTCCTTCCCTAGCCCAGCACACTGGTGGAGGTGAGGAAGGAGCCAAAAGCGGGCATGGAGAAGTCTGATGCTAAGCATCCCGTGGCACACACAGGTGGTCAGGTCTATTTGGAATGCGTGTGTAACACTAGTACACCTTGTCAGGGACTAAAGAACTGCTGTACGTCCCGAGGAAGGACTAGAGATGCGGGGAGTCCATAGTGTTTCCCTGAGGAAGTTACATCAGCCAGGACTTGCCTCGACAGGTGATAGTTCCAGGTTACTGGAAACCTTCAAGCTAAATTTAAGCCAAAGTAGACAACCATCTCATAACCGAGGACTGGGGGAAATCCAGAGTGGAAGCTGAAGCAGGTGGCCTCTGTTTCCTCCCAACACTAACAATTAAGGTCTATGATGGTAGTTTTAGGTGTCAGTTTGGTCTATGGGATGCCAGGAACTGTTTCTGAGGATGTCTGTAAGGCTATTTCTGGAAGAGTTTAGTATTGAAATCAGCTGAGGAAAGATCTAATCTGCCCTGACCAATGTGAGTGGAAAGCTCCCAATCCTTTGTGTGCCCACAACAAGAATAAAGAGGCTCAATGTGAGTGGGCACTACCTAATACTTTGTGTGCCCAATAGAATAAAGAGGCCCCAGGAAGGGCTGGGGCGTGAGTCTAGTAGAGAACTCACCTAGCCTGTGCAAGGCTCGTGGGTTTAGCTCCCACACCACAGAGGAAAAAAGAGAAAAGGAAATGAAAGAATGCACAATGAGGGTGATTTTCCCCTCTTGAGCTGAAACACCCATCTCCCTTTGCCCAAGAGCATCAGAGGTCCTGGTTCTACCACCAGTAGACCCCTCCCCATGCCCCATGACTTCAGCTTCAGCCTGAATTGTACTGTGAATTTTCCACCTTTGCTTCAACTTTGAGAGGGCGTGTTGTAGAACTTCTTGGTGTCTATACCTACCTACCTATATACATACACACAAATTGTGTTGGTTGACTCTGTTACTCTTGAACACTAGACAATGGCTTTCCACACATTCCTTTCTTCTATTCTCTGACTGTTTCAATGCCCTGCGCTGGTTTTCCTTATTCTCAATGATAGAACGTTGAGCTCCCTTGCTGTTTGTTATTCCACTTGACTTGGAAGGACCCTCGCATTCTGTTCAGTTTTCTGAAAAGAGCCAGAATAATTCCTGCTTCCCTGGTTGGGTGCTTAGCTGATCTGGAAGACTAACTCTGTTTGTTATTTTCTCCTTTGATGATATAAAGCCCGACTCTTTCTCTGTGAAATTGGCTTTGATAAGGTATTTTCTAAGCCACTGCCAGCCACTTCTAAACCATTCTGCTATGATAACCCTGTGACGATGAGCACCCCCATCTTGCGGAGAGGGAGACTGAGATTGAGAGATTAGCCAGAGCAGGAGCTCCCATCCCTACCTCAGCCCTTCCACCTCACCTCTCCCTCTAATGCTTATTAAACGGGGATATTTATTCGGCATAAGTCTCTGCAGTTATGTTCACTGTAAATCATTTAAGAATTGAATCACCGGGGTTGTGTTTTGGCCGACCTCCCGCATTCACTCATCCCAGATCCATGTTCTAGAATACAAAAGCTCCATGATTCATTGTGCTCTTAAACTTCACTAATCAGAGGATCCCATTGCTCTTGCCACTCACCCAGTGATATCACAGAAACTTCTAGGCTGGGGACATTGGATTCAATGTCAGGCAGTCTGATTTATTGCAGCTGTAGAGATGCGAAGGGGAAAGAAAAGGAAAGCTGAGTTGTTCGTGCTTATTTACCTCCTGAAGCTGTAGGCACAGAACTGCCATTTGCTCCAAGTCACCCGTATGAGGAGAGGAAGGCTCACAGAGCACCAGCCAGAGCAGTGCATGGAAAACCAGTTTTAAAATAGCAATTGGACCCCCATGAAATCCAGCTAAATCCAGGAAATTATCATTTCCTAAGTTCCTCTCAGAAAGGCAGGGCAGGGGCAGGTGGAGGCGGGTTGGCAGCTACAGTGCCTTCTGGGGGCATCTACTCATTAATTGTGCTGCTTTTGTTTTCTGAATGGACAGCAGGGGTGGAGAAAGTAGAATTTTTGGGGAGAGGGAGATTATCCTTTCCTGCCCACCTTGCTCAGTGTTCTGCCATTCTTCAAAGTAAATGTGAAATAAACATTTAAAGAATATAGGCCTAGGAGACTTCAATTCTATTTGTAATGTTTTACTTCTTTTGTTTAAATAGATCTATGATAAGTATGATAAAACATTAACATTTGTCAGTTATGGTTGGTGAGGTAACGCAAATAGATATATCAAGTACAACAAACAGCTACTGCTCTAACGGATCACACCATATGTTGGCTTCCTCCCTGGTTTCCTTGGGTCTTTATTCCATAATATTGCCACTGCCCTCATCATCCCACTCACCACCCACTTCTTATCCCCAGCTGAGCAATGTTCTGGACAGGATAAAGGACACGTGTGAGCAGTAACCATAATCACAGACCCAAAGATAGCAGCATAAGAACTTACTTCCTGGTCTGAGAGAAGCAAATGAGAGTTTGGGGTATGTGGGTGATGCCTCTGAACGTTCATCTCTCCTTCAGGGACCACCTCAAAGGCTAGTGATGTCACTCCCTTTCAGCCAGTGAGAAGAGGATGGGGGCTGGAAGAACAGCCCTTACAGGACACTGTTCACACTCCAACAGACTTGTAACTAGCTCGGGACCTGGGGGACTTCTAAGAGAGCTCTGACAACATGGGATGAGCCATGCTCCCTGGATGTGTGCATGAATGTACGATGTTCACACAGTCTGGTACAGCCATGCTCCTGCAGCTAGACATGAACTGTCCGTGCTCCTATAAGCAACCCCTCATCCATACTCCTATAAATAATCCCAATGAGCTCACTTCTCCACGAAGCTACCCCTGGGTGGGCTTGTTTCTAGTTCAGTTGTCAGTGTCTTATCTGGAGTGAATAGACATTTGTTCTCATTTTACCAAGAAAAGAGAACAACACAAACGGTGCTTGTGGTGGTTTGAATATTCAATGTCCCCAGAATCTCATGTGCTTGAGCACCTGATTCCCAGTGGGTGACGGTGGGTGGAAAGGTCGTGGGACCATTAGGAGGAACCATCACCTAAGCAGGCCTTGAGGGGTTTTAGCCTATTCTCTACTTCTTTCATGCCAGTGTGAGGATATGACACAGACTGCCTGCTCCTGCCCTGCTTCTCGTGTCATATGGACTCTGAACCTGTAAGCTGAACTAAAGCCTTTTCCTTCCATAAGCTGCTTCTGGGCAGGTATTTTGTCCCTGCAGTGAGAAAGTAACTGAAACACCCATCTTGGGTGAACAGACATTTGTGCACATGTCACCAAAAAAAAGTGAACAATACAAATGGTGCCTGAACAGGACCTGCAAGAGCCAAAGCTAAGTTGCGGCAGGCGGGAGAGGGGTGTTTGCATGGCCCTTGCAATGAGGGCTGAGCATATGAGGGCGAAGCACCCACAGGGGCAATCCCAGTGTGGTATGGGATGGTGTGCCTCCTTGCCATTGTGATGGTTGTGTGCTCCCTGACGTGGGATGGGGCTTGAAACCAAGACCAAGGTTTACCTGTGAATGAGCATCCTCATGGGATGCCCAAAGTGGCCACTTTCTACCTAGTGTTGGGTGCCATGCCTCCTTGATGAGCTGGGTCCACTACATGAGTGTGGAGACACCCTGAAGATGGGGAAGGACTAGAGCTTACACTGTGGTTCCCGAGAGTAAGATGTATGGGACAAAATTGCTGCCAACCTGTTGTGGCAGCTATGTGACCGCCACTATGCATAACAAGACATGCAAATAAGGCCAAGATGGCTGCCCTAGGGGACTGTGTTTGTGTAAGAAAGGAACTACAACACAGCTTTGATCCTGCGCATTAGCCTCTGACTTGGCAGATAAACTGGGGAAAAAGAGGGTGACAGAGAAGTTTCCGGTTTGCTGTTTCTTACAGCTGCCAGGGAGAGGGGAACAAAAGGAAGAGATTACAAATTAGATCGATGTTTAAGAGCCCTTCTTGAGATCCAAAAATTTGGAACCCATGGAAAGAGCTAGAGTAAAGAGACAGAAAATTAGGTAGAAGTGATAGCAGATACCTTTCAGGCCTGACCTTTAGTGCAGAGGAAGGGAAAAATCCATGATTCAGCATCCAGATGGGGGGAAATCTTAATAAAGGCCCCCACACAGAAAACCATCACAGTCAGGAGTATTCTGCCTCGGAGCTGTGTGGGTTGGAAAGGACCTTTAAGCAAGAAGGGAAAAATGTCTCACAACCTGGTCAGGCAGCTCTGGAACATGGGAACAGATAGGATCCATCTGAGGGTTGTGGAAGCAGAGAAACTAAGCATTGTAACTACTGATCCCTCCTTGAGACAAAGGCTGCGTAACCGGACTCGGTATGAGGGAAATCAGTCCATGATGGTGTGGCTCATGCTAGCCATTAGGGACATTTGGTTATTGCCTGCAGACGCCCCTATGACAATCAATACAGGAAGCACAGGCATTAGAAGGGAACGAGGAATGCTGATGCCCAGGTGGCTGAGCCCCTCGGTGAGGCATCATCTTTTCGAGGGAGAAGAGGCTTTGGCTGATCAGAATGGCTTAGATCCTCATTTCAACTGGGCCCAGAATGTGCTAAGCAATCAAGGGGGAAAGAAAAAAAGACAAAACACACGATGGGCTTGTCCAGATCAAAGGCACGTGTGGTAAGCTTTGTGCTGAGCTGGAGTTCCTTGGGAAAAAGCCAAATGCCATGCTAGTAAGCTTCTAGAAGGCTTTAAAGCCATGGACAACAGTTCATGGAAGAAAAGACTTACACTTGACCTATGGTGGGCAGTTATCCTCTTACAACATACAGGGTATCTTTATCCCCCTTAAGAAAGTACTGAGAATGGGGATCGTTTACCCAGACTGGAGCATTTCAGTGACCAGGAGTGGACAATGGAAAGAGAAACGACAGAGGGTCCAGACCTGTCAGAACAGAGAAATGGTTCCTGCCACTGGAAGAACAGCTAAAGTGCTGTGCCCTTGGCTCGAAGCCTGGCTGAACAGCATAAGCCAGCCCTGCTGAGACCACCGGGGATGGGAAGCTGTGCACAGAGAAGCCTGGGGTGGCTGTAATATGTCAGAATGAGGAAGCCAAACACCTGTGGATTGTGAAGGCCAGAAGGGGCAGTGCTCCCCTATCGCTGCCACTGGACCCAAGGGACACAAGCAGTAGAATCTCTGCATTCTCTATTGAGCCTTGCTGATGTTTTTTTTAGTATCCCCTTAGCTACTGACTCCTGAGACACCTGACAATTGTCTGGATTAGACATCAATGGGCCTTTGGAGATCCTGCCTACCTATGGTAACAAGCTCTCAGTACATGATGCTAATTCTCTATTTTAATATTTTATTTATTTGAGACACACAAGAGAGAGGGGGAGAGAGAAGGAGAGAGAGAATGGGCACCCCTAGCAAACGAACTCCAGATGTATGTACTCCCCTTGTGCATCTGGCTTTATGTGGGTACTGGGGAATTCAACCTGGGGCCTTAGGCGTTGCAGGCAAGTGCCTTAAACTCTGAGCCATCTCTCCAGCCCATATGATGTTAATTCCTGGTTGCCTTATAGATTTAGAAAAGCATCTGGAAGAACAGTAAAAAGAGCAGCTAAAGTTTGGACAACCTACGGGAATGAAAAAAGGCATTTTCAAAGCAATGAAGTTTTTGAATGAAAATCCCAGTGTCAGGGGTGGGCTACCTTGTACAAATTGTTGGCCTGGGGAGCCCCCAATGCCCCACAAACCATTAAGGTTTTTGCTATGTCCTTTAGTTGCATTCCAAAATTAGAAGTTAAGTTTCTGTTGCTGAAAATGCGATATAGTTTGGATGCAGGACATGGAGAAAGTGGGAACAGCCTGGACTAGAAATTCCTTCTCAGCTGTCTGGCTTTCATAGTGCTTGAAGACACTGGGCAGGCTGCTGCGAGAAAATTGTCACCAACACCCGTTGGGCTGTGGGCTCTGTGTACTACAGTATCTACGTGCCAGGGCAAGATATGCCCATGGTACAATAGTTTCACAACTGTTATGGGTGCAACCAATGCTTTCCAATTGGATTTAAGATCCACTCCATAGGCAGGAACTCACATCTGGTACTGGAAGCCAGGGCAAAGCAGTAGCTGGGAGGCCACTGCTATTATCTTATTAATGAATGTGATGTGCTCATCAAACTGCCTTCTCAACATGTGGGCTTATGCCCATAGATAGACATGTCCAGAGATGGTTGCTGTCATTTTCAGTTGGGAATGGAAGGAGACTTCTTTTTGTCATGGGACGTATGTTTTAGTCTCATAACTGATCAGGTTCCTGAGACTAAATGACTTCCACAAAACTCAGCCATAGATGGAGAAAAATTGTTAAAGTCTACATCCATCTCTCTTCAGGGAATAGCCAAGGAAGAGAACAGAAAAGCATTTTCCTCCTAATTGAATCATTCCATGCTGAAGGAAGGTTCCTTAAAACTCTGAAGTAAAGAAAATTTATCTGGGTTAGGAAGTAAACAACCCACAGGCCTTGGGATGGTCCTAAACAGACAGGCTGCACAAGGCAGCAGTAAGAACTGCTTGGGAGAAGAGATTCTCTGACCAGCCAAGCTGCCTGCAAGTCACACAGGGAGCTCCAAGGATGCAGTATCCTGAGCTGTCACCAGTTCTGGAGTAGGCTATTCAGTGAGTTGTCCATGCTCTTGTGGCGCTCCCTCACTCTCCTGGAAGTAACTCCAGTGAACTGGCTGGTTCTCAGAGCTAGACGTGGGTGGAATCGTTTCTTTGGTCTGTGGCCCATGCCCTATCTGTGCTGAAGAGATGTTTGTTAACATCTTCCCAGGAAAAGTTAACACTAGTGTCTTTGTACAAATCAACACAAGAGCACCAAACTACTGCTCACTGCATTCCCTGCATTTGCAAAGAAAGTGTCCTCAACAACGACCTGACGGGCTAGAGATGTGTCTGCCAAGCAAACATGAGAACCAGCTCACATTCCCAGATAACAGATAATAAGTCAGACACTGTAGGGCTCTACACAAAGAATGAGCTTATGAACAGCTGTGTTACTTTTATTGAATCTGAAGCACCAAGTATATGTATTTGAAGTATTGTGTGTAAGACATCACAACTATGCAGAGAACACCTTTGTGGCTTTCAGAAGTGTAAGGGTTGTCTCCAGCTAAAGCACAAGCGGGATGTTTGAATCACAGACTGAGCTCCCTGTCTCTGAGGAACATCATTTTAACTGGAAAGACTGGTGTGCAACCTATGGCAATTCAGACTGGGGTGCTTGACATATTGTCTTGAAAATGATCAAAATGATGTTTGTTTCAATAATCACTGTTGAACTTTCAAGAGAAAATTAGAATTTGCAAAAATTTATGAGTATGATAGCTACCCAATACTTAAGTGAAATTGGTGGTGATATTCACAAAGGTGAATGTTTCAAAACTACATATTATTGATCTATATCACTCAGCTAATCACTATTTTCTAATTGACCAAAGTCATGCATGGGCAAATGACCCCTTCAAGGTGCAAGATAGAGCAATGGATTTTAATGTTAGATTTGTTGCACTTTTTTTTTTTTGAGGTAGAGTCTCGCTCTAGCCCCGGCTGACCTGGAATTCACTATGTATTCTCAGGCTGGCCTCAAACTCACAGAAATCCTCCTACCTCAGCTTCCCAATCGCTGGGATTAAAGGTGTGAACCACCACACCCGGATGGATTTTAATGTTAGAGAGGATGAAAAGTTTACTAGTCTAATTTCAGATTTTACATTGCAACTGACCTATCTGGGCATAGTAGCATGTGCCTGAAATCCCAGCTTGGGTAGCACAGAGACAATCTCAAAAAAAAAAAAAGCCAAACTAACAAAAAACATAGAAAAATCACCACTTGTAGATGTATGATAAAGGGAAGACCACAAAGGGAGCCACAATTTTATGTAAAATAGTCTTCCCTTTTCCAATTACATATCTGTGATTTTCTTCCCATACATAAACCAAAACAGAACATTCCAGTATTGCAAGAGCTTGAGCACGGCAGTAATTATGAGAATCCCATCCTCTCCTATTAAGCCATTAAAAAATTTGCAAAACTGTAAAACAATGCCCTTTTCTCATAAAAAATCTTTGTTTGCCCAATACTTATTTTATTAATGCATATTAGATGTATTATTTTACAATTTGTTAATTAATATTTTTAATGTCTCCATTTTAATTTTTAATAATATAAGTATTTAGATATAGTTCTTAGATTTCTCAATAATTTTAAGGACTATAAAGACCAAAAAATTTGAGAATAACCACATTAAAACATTATTAAAGTCTGAGTCAGGGTAGAAGAAATGGCTCAGCGATTAAAGGTACTTGCTTGCAAAACCTAACAACCTGGGTTCAATTCCCCAGTACCCACATAAAGCCAGATACACAAAGAGGTACATGCATCTGGAGTTAGGTTACAGTGGCAAGAGGCTCTTTAACTCCCTCTTCTCTCTTTCTTCCCTGATTTAAATCGTGAAATGTTGAGCTGGAAACATTCTCCCTCCTCCCTGCTATTATGACTAGCTGTCATAATGTGGGAAGCACTACCTAGGCTGCTGGGGGGAGAGGCTGGGAGCCATGTTAACCAGCAGGAGACCCCAAGAGCTGCATAGCCAGAAAGCCAGGCAAGATGTACCCCTGGTACAACAGTGGCATGACTTTTATGGAGGTAACCAACTGTGCCCTGATTGAATTTTAGGCCTGTTCCACCAGAGATAATTCAAGCCTGGTACTCAAAACCTCATCAAAAGCCTATTGGTAGGGAGGTCATAAGCCCCAGAGGGAAAACGACTGCTGTTGTTTGGCTAAACAGCACATCGTGAGCACCAAATTGCCCTCTAGATATTTATGTTTATGATGTTTAGATTTATGTTTATGTGCTGCTCGCTTTCTGTCAGAGAAACTTATTTTTACAAATGGTGGTGACTACTGGGGAGAGTCAGAACACATTGAAGTGATAAAAAGTTGAGTGTTCAGCACTAAAGTGACACCCCCCAAGGCTCAGGGAACATTATGGAAGAGGTGGCAGCACTCGGGTGGTTGAGGCAAGAGGATGGCAAGTTTGAGGCCAGCGTAGGCCGCAAAATGGGATCACTTTCAGGAGAAAACAAAAAGTGTTTACTTACAATATTAATAGCCAGTACATATTTTCTACCTAAGTAACTGCTTTACACATCCATTCACCCTTACAGCACGTCTGTGATTGTGAAGCTTCTCTGTCCACGTAAGAGACACCTAAAGATTGGTGAACACACTCCAGGTGTGTCCGTGAAAGCATCTGCAAAGACGAATGGTTAGGGCTTTCACCTAATGCACAGCTCAATCCCTTTTGGATTTATGATGATAGCATTATTGGGAGGTAGGATATGGTAGGAGGTGGAGCCTAGTTGGAAGTGGTTCACTTGGAAGTAGTTCACTTGAGGGCTATATCCTGCACTGGCCTCTTCCTCTGCTCTTCTCGGCTTCCTGTCCATAAAAGTGAAGAACAGCTTTCACCACATGATCCAGAATGTTCTTCCCATTCTGGTAACAAGCAACCATAGTCTGAATCCTCCAAAGCCGTGAGCCAAAACAGATCCTCCCTCAAGGTGTTCTGCTTGGTATTTATTCTCAGGGGTGAGAAACATTACTAGCACAAACTCTATTTCATAAGCACCACCAATGTCCTTTTCAAGATGAGGAACATGATACATGGTGATGTTAAGTGAGCAACTCAAAGTTAAATAGCAAATAGGTAGTGGAGCTGGGATTTCGACCCAGGTACTATGGTTCCAGAATCTGGTCTCCCAGTCCTTATATGATAGAGTCAACGTTTATTGGTGCTGGTGTCAGTAATGACTTGTGATCTTTGTAAACTAGACTCTATCTGCGGTGGTTAGGTTATATTGTCAACTTGATCTTTTTAACAATCTTGGGTGGGTCTCTGAGGTTGTTCATGGGAAGGCAGCCTCTCAGTAGGGGGCAGGATGTAAGGAAGCTCAGGGAAGCTAGAAATGAACATCCCTTATTGGGAGGGCAGTGCAGGAAGGAAATTCCAGAGACTCAGGGATAAACAAGTCTAGGACAGGGTTGCAAGACCCTGCCCTGAGACTATAGAAAGGGGAAGGAAATCTCTCCTTTGCCTGTTTGCAGTTGTGTGTGTGGTGCCGGTGATGGGTTTCTATCTGTGTTTGGACCCGTGAAAGGGGAACAATCTCTCTCCATTATGGAACTTCCCTTGGATCTGTAGCTTCAATAAATCCTTTCCTTCCATAAACTGTGCCTGGTTTAGAGATTCATCCCAGTGGCATGCGGCTGACTACTACACTATCCTTTCAAGATTTTCCTCTTTTTATTCTAAGCCTTTTATGAGGTCTTATTTAATATTATAAATTAATCTCCAATGTGTTAGGAGATAAAGATTCGAGAACAATCACAGCTAAGAAGTCTAGCTGCCCTTTCTCCGGCAGCGATCTCCACCTTTGTAGAGGACTCATATTACATTCTATAAAATCACACTTCCCCTATATGCAGGCCCTGGTCCTCAAAAACATGACAATCTAACTGAAGGGGAGAAAGCAAGAATGTGAAATAAAAGCTAGAATCAATGACAGCATCTAATCAAGTGCCAAATTCATTTGAAACCAGAGTTAACAATTTTTTTAAAAAATTCTCTTTGGTGATATAAAAAAATACTTCAGGGTCTACAGTGCCTCTGGGTCACAATTAAGACTAGTAATTATGATTGTGCTCCTGGTGTCACAGAATTCTGAGTTAAGTTTTCATATCTCAGTTGGCAAGCTTTTCCTCATGCTTACAGTCCCGCATTTCACTCTCTGTGTTCCTCTGCACCCACATAAAGTCTATTTTTTTTTTCAAATTGGGCTTGTCTGTGTTGCTATCAGCTACCAGCCCTGCACTAAGAAGTGCTTGTTCGATGCACCATTAGGATATTGTTGAAGACCTTTGTTAAATCCACGGAGCTCTTTGTATGAGCAATGCCTGTCAGATACTGGTGCCAACTATGATTGGACTTCTTGGAGCTCCTGATCTATTTTTCTTTCATGTGCTTCATAGATTTGTGTCTGCCTGGATTTTCTTTTCCATCTTGACATATCGGCATATGAATGTTTAGAGCCAAGTCTGTTGCAGGTGGTCTTTCTGGTATTTTTCTGTTTTGATCTTATTCTTGGCTTTTTTGAAAGATTTTCTTTCTTTTGTTCCTAATTGTAATCTAGCTCTCATGTTTTAGCAACTCTTGAAAACACAGTTTTAATCTTTCCAGGAATAAGGTGTGATAAACTGCTATTCTGTTTACTCTACCTAGCACCTTGTCTTGAGCAGATCTTTCAAACCTCTGGGCTTCCTACCTGCAGGGTGCTTTGCAACTTTAACACTTTCTGATTCTTACTAGCAGATAATGGAGAATTGCCTTTGAGAGGATGTTAGGGCAGTATTTGCAATCTGAGCTGTGCACCAGAGAAGGATTTGAAGTGGTCCTTCTTAGACGTTGCCAATCAATAGACAGACATACTTAAGTTCACCCCAAGAGCATTTCCACTATGGAAGCATTGCTTTCACAATTCTGACCTCTGGTCCTTCTCTGTGATGAGGACATTTTACAGTGGCTAGTGAATACTGTTCAAGGCAGGATGCTGGGAGCGGAGATGAATGTACATGCAGCAGGGTACATAAGACCTGGTCCCTTACTAAGTTTCAGAGACAAACTATGCAACAGAGAAAATGGGAAGGGAGACGGTGCTAAGGGAGAACTGAGTTGAAAGGGTTAGAATTTAGCTCTTAGGGAACTAAAAGGCCATCAGCCCTGCCTGAAGGAGAGGCACCCCAGGGCCACAAGCCCTGTGGCAGCTGTTTCATGATAGCAGCAGGAAGGAGACCCAAGGGGAAGGGGCAACCCAGCCTGCTGCAGGTGCCAGGGCTCCATTCCCATTCATCCATAATCCTACTACTAACTTGACATGCGAGTTAGCTCTTCTTTCCAGGCTCTGCACATCTATGTGCCAGATGGCTCTTGCCTGCACATCTGTTGTGCTGTGGGGCGCAGCAGTGTGTCTCAGCCCAGGGCAGGCCCACATCTGGCTGCCAGTTGGTGGAATTCTCTCTCAATGAAACTTGTACCTTCATATCATATTTCCCAGAGCAATTCTATTTCTATCTGTCAAGGGCTTTTTTTAAAAAAAAAAAATCTGTTTTTCTCTTTTTGGTTTATTTCTAGGACTACTGTTGAATGTCTGCCGGAAACAGATCTATTCAAGCAATTTTATGTCAGAGAAAATATTCTAATTGTGAAAAATAAATAATGATGTTACATGTTCTATAGAGAGAACACTTGTTGGTAAAGGACAGAGAGCAGCTCAGGGGACTGCATACTAAGAGTTAGCTCCCTGTTAACTTTTTTCTGTAAAATCTCAGCACTGGTTTTATTTGGGGAGATAACTCACTCCTGGGTTGATCTCACTGAATTCAAAAAATGACTGCCCCAAGTGACTCTGTGCAGGTGATCTGGTTTTTGGGGAATGAGGGTGGAATGAAAGAGCCTTCTCTAGAAATAATGAAATAATTTGGGGGAAAAGAAAGGGGAGGAAGGATGGGGAGACAGAGAGACAAATAATCGAAGAGGAAAAAAAGACACATCTACAAAGATATCTGTCCCTTAGGGTACTTTGTCATAGTAACAGCAAACAAACTAATGCATAGTCACGGTGGTTGCCTCCCTAAGTGACAAAGACAAGCTCATTTCCGTTTCCAGAGATGAATTTAGGGATGACCATGAGCTAATGAACTATGAAGAGAAATGCGCATAAGAAAAATTCTAGAAAGATTTTCTTACTCCTAAAGGGTCACAAGATTCCCTTTTCTTATAAACTTTTTCAGGACTGGATGATATAGTGTCTGAAACTGCCTCAACCCTCTTACTACCATAAAACAGCTTTAGGTGTAGTTTGCAGAGAAAAAAGAAAGAACTTGGGTACCTTGACGTCATTCCATGCCTCTGAAATGCCATGTCAGGAGCTAGGCAGATGTCCATATTAGATGACGTAGATGACTCTATAAATGGACGTTCTCATCAAGGCACTTCTTAAATCACTTACAGCCTAAAGCTCACGAATACATACTCCTTATTGGTTGGTTTCCACCTTCACACTTTTGTCAGTCTTACTATGGATGAAAATTGACATCATTCTAATCTTTCATCAAGAATGTTGAACTTTTTTACATTTATTCAACATTGACTTTTGCATTCTTTTTATTAATTTGCCCATTCATGTCCCTTATCAATTTTTGAAGAAAGATCCAAATTTGAGTTGGACTGATATTTAGAAGTTAATATATATTAATCTTTTGTATATCATAGATCTTGCAAATATTTCCTTCCATCCAGAAGTGTTTTTTGAGGGGAGGAAGATTTAGTTACATGTTGTCATGTGACTTATATTAGTAAATTCCCATGTGCTATTTTCACAAGTTGAGAAGTGATTCTGGGAACAAGCTTGGCCCCTTTGTCCTGGACTCAACCATGATGATCTCAAGTGTCCTCCGAGACCCTGTGTCCTGGGCAGGCTGGCACCTCGCCTGTGACAGGATCAAGAAGTGTCCTCCGAGGCCCTGTGTCCTTAGTTGGGTGGGTGGGCTCCCTTTGGAGAACAGTAAAGAGCCCCAGGTACTAAAAACACTGGGCCTTGAAAAGCTGGGTTTCTAGGATTTGACTGGCTCCTCCCCAAATCTTACGACTTGAGTAGAGGTCAGTGTTGTTTATCCCAAGGTATAAAACCGCCTGTAGTGCCAACAGGTAGTTTGAAGCCCCACATGAGCCTAGAATGTTCTTTTCTGCCCAGGAGCCTCAATCAGGACTCCAGCTAACTGCTTCAGAGGGGCTTCTCCAGTAGTTCTTGCTGGATGTTCTGAGTGCCCACTTGATGTCCTGTTAGCTGTGTGCTGCTTGCTATTTGCTTTTCTTTTTTTTTTTTTTTAACTTTTGCTTGCAATAAGCTCAGTCACTTCACTCATTTGAAAATGGAAATATGGCTATCACAGATCATTCTCCAGACAAAATACATGTAGTCGGATCCACCCAGCTTTCCTGGCTTTTCAGTCTGGGTATTACATAAGAATTTTTCCATTTCCGCATCATATTATTTTTCTACATTTTCTTTCAATACTGTTAAGCTTAGGTTTTATGGCTAGTCGTTAATGCTCCACTTGTCTGTTTTTGTGATGGTGCTGGATTGAAATCTGACTTCAATTTTCAAACTGAAGTTTTCTCAGCACTTTTTTGGTTTTTTTTTTTTTTTTTTTTTTTTTTTTTTTTTTTTTTTTTTTTTTTTTTTTTTTTT